>CM041778.1:169605154-169875441 GCA_023374045.1 Limonium bicolor | reverse complement strand
CAGCCCAGAATTCTTTTGGCATGTCCTTGCTCTTCAACATACTACGAGCCATATTAAGAATGGTTCGATTCTTTCTTTCTGCCACGCCATTTTGTTGAGGAGACCTTGGAACTGTCAGAAACCTTCTAATGCCATTCACTTCACAAAATTCATTAAATTCATGTGAAGTAAATTCACCACCTCTATCTGTTCTCATTGACTTGATATAATATCCACTTTGATTTTCAATGAAAGACTTGAATTTCTTGAACATGGAGAAAACTTCAGATTTTTCTTTCAAGAAATAAACCCATGTCTTTCTACTATAATCATCAATAAAGAGTAGGAAGTACCGACTTGAACCAAGGGACGTTGGTGTGATTGGCCCACAGACATCGGCATGAATAAGTTCAAGTGGTTTTCTTGCTCTTGTAGTGGATTCTTTTGGAAAACTCTTCCGGAATTGCTTTCCAACCAAACATCCTTCACAAAACTGTTCTAGGTGGTTGATATATGGGAGACCTTTCACCATCCTTTTCTAACCCATCATCTTCAATCTTTCAAAGTTCACATGTCCAAGCCTCAAATGCCAAACCCAGGATTCATCTTTGACACAAGCTTTCAAACACTTCGCAACGGTAGTCTCAATATCAAGAATAAACATTCTATTTTCTGACATCGGCACCTTTGCAACCATTTTTCCATAACTATCCGTTAGGAAAAGCATTTGGTTTTTCATATTGATCTCATAACCTCCTTCCATGAGTTGTCCAATACTTAGAATATTACTTTTCATACTTGGTATGTAATACACATTACCGATGAATTGATGATCGCCATTCTTTGTACGAATCATCACGGTGCCTTTTCCTTTGATGGGTACTTTGGAATTGTCTCCAAATGTGACAGATCCGTTGATAGAATCATCGATCTCCACAAACTTGCTTTTATCTCCGCACATGTGATTGCTTGCCGCATTATCAAGATACCAACCATTCGTTTTGACACCATTCTCGATTTGATTTGAGAATAGCAAAACAACATCATTCTCTGTTGTTTGTGCAAACTTGGCATCTTCATTATTTGATTTTTCTGCACTCCAACAATCACGTGCAAGATGGCTATATTTTTGACATTTGTAACATTGAATTTTGTACATGTCCCCTCTTTGATTTTGACTGTATCCTCTTCCTCGATCTCTGAAATTTTGGCTTCTCTCCCCAAAATTGTTTTGGTTTCCTCTTCCATATCCTCCTCGTCCTTGTCTTCCTCTACCCCGGCCTCTTCCTCGACCACGCCCTCGTGCGGTCTTCTCACGATCATCATCTTTTAACGTGAGTTGTGTGGCTAGGGCTTGTTCAGTTGAAGATTCTTTTCTTTTTGTAAATCTTTCTTCATGGGCTTGTAGTGACCCCATGAGATGATCTACTGTCATTGTCTCCAACTTTTGGGACTCCTCGATGGCCACCACTATGTAATCAAACTTTGCATGTAGAGATCGAAGAATTTTCTCTACCACACTAATATCTTCAATTTTCTCACCATACCTTTTCATTTGGTTGACCACGGCAAGCACTCTTGTAAAGTAATCTGCAACGGTTTCAGATTCTTTCATGCGAAGTGCTTCAAACTCTCCTCGCAATGCTTGAAGGCGTACTTTCTTCACTTTCTCCACGCCTTGGTAAGAGTTCTTCAGGATTTCCCATGCTCCTTTCGCCGTGGTCTCGTTTGCAACTCTTGCAAACATGGTCTCATCTAAACATTGATAGATGAGGGTGAGGGCTTGTTGATCTTTCTTCTGTTGCTTCTTCACTTCATCTGCGGGGGTTGTTGATATACATGTGGTGACTTTCTCTACAATATCCCATACTTCTTAGCTTCCAAGCAAAGCCTTCATGCGTATACTCCAATTCTCGTAATTGTCTTTTGTAAGACAAGGAAATACAAATGAAAAATTTGAAGCCATTTCTTATCTCCTTTTTTTATAAATTTTTCTTCCCTTCGTATATCTTCACACACCTTTTTTTAAAAAACTTCCTTTTCTTTTCTCCACACCCGTAACTTCTCCTCTTTTTTCTCTTTTTATTTCTTTTCCTCTATCTCCTTCTTCTTTTCTCCTGTTTCTCTTCCCTTTTTTTTTCTCAATTCTTTTTCCCCAAAATTTCGATCCTTTCTCCTCTTTTACGTCTGCCTTCTCCTTCTCTTTTTCACAATTTTCCTTCTTCTCATAAATCTTTCTTCACCCCAAATCTTTTCTTCTTTTTTCCTTCAACATTTTACGTACTTTTTTCTCAATTTTTTTCTCCACCTTCTCGCTTTGTGAATGCGCACAAAATTGTGCGTGAATTGGGGAAAGAAAATGAGATAGATTATAATTGTGAGATTTTGAGAGAAAAAAAAAGAAAAACTTTCCCGGAAATATTGTTGAATATGCGTGCCCTTGAGTCGCAGATATCCCGATGGATGATGATGGCAACTTCTATTTTTGTTGCAGGATGCACACATAAATGTTTGCGCAGAAGAATCAAAACGGCATACACTTCTTTTCTAGAAGTGTTATTTTGTTTTCCCGTACGAAGAGGAGTAGTTTTTTCAGGAAAGAAATTTAATATGTAAGGCTCTGATGCCAGTTTGTTGGGAGAAATAGGAGATAGATGGAGAGAAAGTAAATATGTTTGATTGATGACTTCTGTAACTGCTTACAACAACACCCTCCTTATATAATGGTAGCAAGTGACTCTTGGATGCTACTCTATGAAAGGGTATGACTTTACATAATAGACATGTCTCTTAAACAACAGGCACAACTCTTGAACAATTAAGTTATATTTTTAACACTTTTAATGAGCGTTTTCTTACCTCTCAAATCTCAACAGACACCACTTGCTCTCTTGGCTTCTTCCAACGTATTTGGGGTCTTCAGTGGTGACTCTACACCTCAAGGAAGGGAGGAATGGTTGGGGAAAACGTAGGAGAAATCAGTAAGAAAGAGGTGGGTTTTATACCTTGTTCTTTGGTGTTGTTTCCTTCGCCATTCATAACCAGAAGTGGTGTTCAAACTGTGGTTGTATGGCTGTTCCATGCAGTCGGTATTGTAGTGGGGGTAATGAAGGAGGAAACCATGCAAAACTAATCTGGAAACGTGAAAGGACAACAGAGGAACAGATGAAGAAGAAGACTGGTTGTTTTACCATTTTTTTTGGTCGCCTGCTCCTCTATTTTTACCAAAGATGAGCAAGGAGTACTGGTGGCTTACTGTCTTATGGAGGAATATTGGACTAATAGTAGAATATCTTAACAAGATAATATAATATCTTAACAACTTCTGTTTTATTTATCTTTTACCAGATATTACATTTGTTTCCTCCTTTAGTTTAGGAACGTATTCCTTTATTTATACAGAAGTTGTAATCAGGTGAATACATACAATACAATAATATCAAAAGTGTTTTACACACACTCTCTTCCGTTTCGTATTACAATATGGTATCAAGAGCAAGTTAAGATCTTTCTGGGCACAATTCATACTTTCTCATGGCGGATGACATGGGTGGCAAAGGCAAGAAGGAGGCGGCTTCTTCAGCAGGCAGCACTTCAATCGACGTGAATGACCCCATATATGTTCACGCTGCTGAAAATCCAGGTTTGTTACTCACACCGAAATTTAATGGGGTTGGGTACCTTGGCTGGAAATTTGACATGACAACAGCGTTAAAATCGAAAAACAAGTATGCGTTTGTATTGGGAAAAATTGACAGACCAGATGAGAAAGATACCTTGCGTCTGTCTGCTTGGGAGAGATCAAGATCGTTGGTTGTTTCATGGCTGAAGAACACATTATCTCCCAATATTCTTGAAAGTGTCCGTTACTGTGATGATCCGGTTGTTATTTGGGATTCTCTCAGTAAAGGATATGAACACACTAATCTTGCGGTAATCCATTCTTTAAAGCGTGATCTAGGGGAATTAAAACAAGGGGATTTATCAGTTACAGATTACTACAATAAACTCAAAAGAGTTTGGGGAGAATTAGAGCAGGCACTTCCTCCACAGAGATGTTCCTGCGGTGGTTGTACTTGTGGGATTAATAAAGCAATTAAGAAAGCAACAGATGCAGATAAACTGGTTCACTTTTTAATGGGATTAAGCAGAGAATACTTATCTATTCGGGGTCAGATTCTCGCTATGCAGCAGCCACCAGAGGTTGAGAAAGCCTTTTCTCTTGTTATTCAAGAGGAGGAACAGAGGGGTGGTAAGCCAATTAGGGAAGACTCGATGTCATTCTACAGCCAGAGAGTCACACCCACAGACAGTGTCAAGAACCCTAACAGGGGCGAAACAGAAAAAAGAAAAACGCAGTGTGGTTTTTGTAAAAAACTCGGTCATAGCTCTGAGACATGCTACCAGAAGCAGAAGTGCAGTCACTGCAAGAAGGTTGGGCATGTTGAGCAGGACTGCTATTTTCTCCATGGGCGCGAGAACGTCCTCGCACGAAGAAGGAAAAGTTACGCTAGCATAGCTCACACAGAAGAACAGATCGAAAAGGATAACAGTGAAGAAAAACAGATTCACAAAGATGATGGTTTCACACCCAGGCAGATCCAACAGATTACGGATCTGATTCGCAACACAAGTGCAACAATCAAAGCAGAAGAACCGACACACTGCAATTTCTCAGGTAACGGTTCTTACTGTAACACATTGTGTTTTTTAACTTCGCAAGAATCATTGGAAGGGCAATGGATTATAGATTCGGGAGCGACAGATCATATGTCAGGAAATAGGGAAATTTTTGCGAATTAGAGGAATCTACAGGTTGGGAAAACGGTAGTGTTACCTGATGGTCGACCCCAACTTGTTCGATTGATCGGTGATGTTAAACTTGGGCACGATTTCTGGTTGCGCGGTGTATTGTTTGTTCCCGAATTCATGTTCAATCTCATGTCTGTGCAGAGGCTAGCTCAGGAGCTAGAATGTTCTTTGGTTTTTTACGCCAGTTCCGTGTCTGTACAGGTCCATACTACAGGACGGCTTGAGAAATTGGGACGCGGCTCGAATGGGTTGTACGTGCTGGATTCCACCACTGTTGACAGAAGTTTGTTGCAGGCTGCTTTGGAGTTGGGCCGGCGAACGATGGATCGTATAAGTCTGGGCCAGACTTCTTTGGGTGTAACTCGGTCAAAGGCGGACAATCCAGCAGAGGCGGGCCGTGAACTTGTTTTTCTGTCTAAGGCAATAGATTTACATGTGGCACTTGGACATGTTCCTTTTACAAAACTTGTTTCTCTGCATTTAATAAAAGCGTCAGACATTCCAGTTGATTATGCTTGTGATATATGTTACAAAAGTAGAGCTCAGCGGTTGCCCTTCTCCAGTTCTTTTATTAAAACTCAAAGAGCGTTTGAAATGATACATGTTGATATATGGGGCCCGTTTCAGGTGGATACATATAACGGTTACCGTTATTTTATTTGTTTCGTTGATGATTATACTCGAACAACCTGGGTTCAGCTTCTTAAACATAAGAGTGCAGGATGGGACGCTCTTGTGAATTTTATTAAGATGGTGGAAAGACAGTTTGATACAAAAATTAAGGTGATCAGAACAGACAATGCTAAGGAGCTTGGTAGTTCTAATGCAGGTCAGCAATTTTTTTCTAGAGAAGGAATTATACACTAGACTACATGTGCCTACACACCACAACAAAATGCGGTGGTCGAGCACAAACATAAATATCTGCTTGAAACAGCCAGGGCGTTATATTTCCAGTCTAACGTTCCTCTTTCTTATTGGGGAGAATGCATTCTTCATGCGGCTTATTTGATTAACAGGCTCCCCACCAAAGCTCTCAATGGTGTCACGCCATTTGAGAGTTTATATGGATAGAAGGTGATCTATGATGATGTTAAGCCTTTTGGCTGTCTATGTTACAAGACCATTGTCAATAGACACGGAGGAAAATTCAGTGCCAGAGGAGAGTCTTGTGTTTATCTTGGTGAAGACCCAAGGACTAAGGGGCACAAGGTACTCAGTATTAATACTCATACAGTCGAGGTTTGCAGAGATGTCAAGTTCCACACTCATATTTTTCCTTGTACCAAAAATTGTGACAGTGGTACTCGTGTTGCCCCATCGCCTGATGATATCTCTTATGCGATTTTTGATGATGATTCACGTGTTGGTCCAGCTCCTCCAGTTGCCGATACCAGCTTGGATGAACAAGAAGTTCATGTTCGACATTCTAGTCGTGAGAGTCACAAACCAAGCTACCTCAATGATTATGTTTGTAACACTACGTTTCAGGAGGTGCTCGATGAGAGAGTTTACAAAGCTCCAGTTGTGCGTGGTCGTTTGCTTACCGGTTGTGATAGTCTTACTAGCATCACACCTCGTACTTGTATAGCTCTTTTGGCGTCTGGCACACCAGAGGTTGACATGACTGAGCCCACGAGTTACCAGGCGGCGGCTCAGCATGATCATTGGAATAAAGCAATGTGTGACGAGCTTGAAGCTCTGAAGCGGAATGATACGTGGGATGTTGTTACACTACCCAAGGGCAAGAAAGTTATTGGTTGCAAATGGGTATACAAGGTCAAGCTCAACTCAGATGGTTCCTTAGAGAGGTATAAAGCGAGATTGGTTGCAAAGGGTTTCACGCAGTGCCATGGTTTAGATTACAATGAAACCTTTTCTCCTGTTGTTAAGCTGACTATGATACGTGCTCTTATTGTCGTTGCTCTTAACAAAGGATGGATTATTAACCAACTCGATGTTAATAATGCATTTCTTCATGGGGATCTTGATGAGGAGGTGTATATGCGGGTTCCTTATGGTCTTGATGTGGACGGACCGAACAAGGCTTGCTTACTCAAGAAATCTTTGTACGGCCTTAAGCAAGCTTCCCGTCAGTGGTTTTCTAAGCTGGCTTCTTTCTTACGACATCTTCACTATGCACAGTCGAAGAATGATTATTCTTTGTTTTACAAGGACACCGACAGTGGTAGGGTCTTTTTGGCTGTTTATGTGGATGACATTCTCGTTGTTGGTGGGGACCAAAAGGAAATCGATGATATAAAGAGGGCTTTAGATTTAAACTTCAAGATCAAGGATTTGGGCACCTTGCATTACTTCTTAGGGATCGAGTTTGTTCGTACGACTGATGGTTATGTGTTGTCCCAGCGAAAGTTTTGCATGGAACTCCTGAAGGAATATGGTTGCGATTCAAGAAAGCCTGCTCAAGGCCCTATGGTGGTTGGTAAGCATCTGTTAGCTGGTGATGGTTTACCTTTGTCTGATTCCACGGTTTATCGACGACTTGTGGGAAAACTCAATTATTTGTCTAACACACGGCCGGATATTAGTTTCACTGTTCAAACTCTTAGCCAGTTCATGCAAAGTCCTACCGAGCCACAGATGGAAGCAGCTTTACACGCCCTTTGTTACATCAAAGGGACTCTGAATTATGGCATTGTTCTCAAAGGTGGTTCTTCTCCGTTGGATTTGTTGGCATATTGTGATTTTGATTGGGCTGCTTGTCCAAATACTCGACGGTCGGTTTCTGGATATTATATCTTCTTGGGAGATAGTCCTATCTCTTGGAAAACCAAGAAACAAACTTCTGTCTCTCTTTCTAGTGCCGAGGCAGAATATCGATCTCTTCGTCGTGTTACAGCTGAGCTCACTTGGTTGACACGTCTTTTGTGTGAACTCGAAGTTGACAACATCACTCCAATTCCTATCAAATGCGATAATCAGTCTGCCATCCATATTGCCCGGAACCCTGTGTTTCACGAAAGAACAAAGCATATTGAAATTGACTGTCATTTTGTCAGAGAGAAAATTCAACAGGGTCTGGTTGATGTCCTTTACACTCATACTACTTCACAGTTGGCAGATATGATGACGAAAGCTTTGCCGGGGACGCGTTACAGAGAGCAGATACATCGCATGGGCATGCATGACAGTAATTCTCCAAGACTTGGCAACCTTGCTTCCCTGCGGCTTGCGGGGGGTATTGGACTAATAGTAGAATATCTTAACAAGATAATATAATATCTTAACAACTTCTGTTTTATTTATCTTTTACCAGATATTACATTTGTTTCCTCCTTTAGTTTAGGAACGTATTCCTTTATTTATACAGAAGTTGTAATCAGATGAATACATACAATACAATAATATCAAAAGTGTTTTACACACACTCTCTTCCGTTTCGTATTACAATAAGGAAGAAGTAGACTATAACCTGTACATGGATGGAGGTGGATTTTCGGTAAGTGAGGCTAAGACCCAAGAAGGACGAAGGAGAAGAAAGGTTGGGTGTTTACCGGTTTTTTTCTCCGTGTTGCTCTTCACTGCAGCAGTGGTCTGTTGGAGCATGGAGGAAGGTTCTGTAGGCGTGGGAAGAAGGAAAGCATTACTGGTTCTGTCTTCCTTGCTGCTGAAATTCTGGAGCAGAGAAAAGAAATGGGAACTTACTGGTATGAGGGAAAGGATGTAACTGGTGTAGAAGGATCAGGAAAAGAGAGGGGCTGTCGTGGGTTGCTAGTATACAGAGAGAAAGGAAAGAAAAGTTGTTGTAAGAAAAAGGAGAAACGAAGAGGAAATGGAGCTCCTAGTTGTACTATGTTGTCTGATGGGAAAGAAAGTAGCAGCGACCAGTATGGAAAATGTAGGAAGAAAGTGATAATTAGCTACTTGGGTTTGTACTTGACATGTACTTTATCAATTGTTTAAATTGTGTATAATGATATTTGATGTTTCCTTTTTGAATAGGTGCAGTCGGCTAGGGAAGGATCGGAGGGAAACTTGAATTTTCCACTTCTAATATTATAGTAATGTTATACATGTATATATATAAGTGACTATGTTAATATGTTATCTAGTGACTTGTCCCATTTTTGGTTTAGAGGTGTATATATGAGTACATGTTTGTGCCAATAATTTGTTTAGGGTATATAAAATATTTATATAATTTATTAAGGTATACTAGTGGTATTTAATATATGTACTAATATGTACATGTGATATTATATTTAGGAGTTTAATCTTATGTCCATTTTGAACTATATATCTATACCATAATATTTATAGTAATTATTGCTCGTGATTTAATCTAATCTTTATTAAATTAAAGTAGTAATTGTTCAGGGTATTTCAATTAACATGAGACTCATTAAGTATGGGACTATATAGTATGACTCTAAGAGAGGATTTCATTATACTACCTTAAGTATAAAGGACCTTAATGTCTATGACCAGATGGGGAACTAGATAAAGTTTGGAGCTTACTATAATGTATTATATAACATTATATAATGTAAAGAGTTAGTCTTAATGTTTGTTTGTGAGGAATAGAACAAATAATAAAATCAAGTCTTTCAAATGAAATGATATAGGATATCATTTATGTAATGAATTTTTATAATCCATATAGACTTATGAGAATGTGTTGGAGTGCGGGGGATTATATAATAAGATGTGGTAATAATATTAAGAGAGGTAAGTACAACATAAAGTGGAGGACGTAATTATAAAACATTAGTCTTAATAACTAATGTTATAAATGATTGAACAAACAAATGAATTATATTATTCAAGGATTATAATATGAATTATATAGACTTGATGACTTGGTTATATTGACCAAGTCAACCCAAATTGTCTAAGTCAACTCAATTGACCAAAGGGGTCAAGTTGACCAACTCACACCCCATACGAGAGTTTTAAAGCTTGAATACACTATAAGGTCGATTATATCTTATAGTAACAAACTATATTGTGATATATAGATATGTATATACATGTATACACAAGAGTAATAACCTATGATTAAACGGGATATTATCTGGATTAAAATCCTAAGTAGTAAACTAATACTACATATTATCTTTGATATAAATAAAGTGTGGTTTAAACTAATCCCGAACACATTCGAAAACCCGAGTAAAAAACTAACCGACTGTGGGGGTTAGTTACCGGGAAGGGGTTAACATTCTTCTGAAATAGATAGCAAGACTTGAAACATAAGTATTAAAACTTAGAGTTAATTATTCCAGCATATACTTGGTAGAGGACCGGTAGCGGTAGCGGGAGAGGTCATCGCGGGATCGGCTTCTGCTCTACGGGACTAGCTACGACTGGTGTACGGTATGTTGGATTCTATGGTCTGAACCCCTGATGGATTCTTTGGGTTCAGACATTTGTGTGCTAATTACTCAAGAAGATATGTGTGAATTATTACATGTGATTATATGATATTGTATGCTCGATAAGCAAGCGTTTTTATATTGTGCGTGACGTCCTTTGGACTACTTGATTTGTATACCGCGAGTATGCTACGAGTGAGATTGGTGAACATAACAAAGTACAACTCGGTCAAAAATTACTTAAATCTCTCTAAGACTTAAAACTTAGGAAATGGTTCGGTGTTACCGATCTTAGAGCATTGGCATTGAACATGAATATGGCCTAGATGACTTCTAGGTATGAGTAAGACCTACCAAGGCATCAAATAAAATGAATTCTCCATAAGAACTCAAAAACTAGAACAAACGAGTTGGTTGAAACGCTTAACTATGGAGAAATGGTGGATGGTATGGTGGCGTGGTATATGTACGAGAAACCCTGGCTGCATCCGTTCCAGCAGGTTGCGTAGTGTGATCACTAGAGCGGATCCAAGTATGGAACCTCTCGTTGAGGAACCCAATTGATCGCCTTAGATCGGTTGGCAGAGGGTGCTACTGTCTAGCACACGGCTACGGCCATATGGACGTCTCTCACGAGACTCAGGTAGTTCAATGATCTCTGATTATTGGCATCGAGAACCACTGTCCATAATTTAATTAAACATGGTGAGTATTAATAGGGAATTGTCCTTTAACATGACACCCATAAGATAATACGAGTGATGGTGGAAGCGGGGCTTCAAGTGATGGTAAATGAACATGAGAGTACGACTTTCTATGTGGTTATTATATATTCCTCTTTAAGGATTGAATGGATGATTTCTTTGTATGCGGAGTACTTGGCTGGATGGTTATTTTAATGTTATGTATGAATTGCTAAATATTTTCTTTCCATATTTACAGCTTTATATACTTGTAAACCGGAACAGCATGAAAATTGAATAGCATGTTAAGACGGCTAATCAACTCATGTGGCCTAATAGGGCCTAGGATCATATAGTTCAACATACTCAGCCTCGTGCTGAGCCTTTTTGGCAACCACATTTTTGCAGGTGTATGATGATTGACGCCGGAGTGCGGGATGGGGTATAGTTCTGATTTTGATTAGACGGTATGTGTAGGAGTTCCCAGACTATGGCATTGTATTGAATGAACCAAGTGATGGTGGTGATATATTATGAATCTTAATAGTTGCTCACTAGTTCTTAGAATTATATGGATTTACTTATGGGTCGGATGGTTCGTGATGCATTTGATAAGTGTTATGAGTTGTGTTAATCTCGTCATCACTATGGATGGATGGTTAAGTAGTTGGATGGATGGTTGTGACACCCGCCTAGTTAGTGAGAGTGTTCCGCTGTGAATGTTGCGATTAATGTATTTTTAATTAATGTTACGAAGCGATTACGGTAAGAGTTAGGATTAATATACGGGGGTGTTACAAAAAGTGGTATCAGAGCGGAGTACCGCTTTGATGACGAGATATTAGGATTAAGACAGTGAGCTTAGGATTATGGAAATACGGGGAACGCTTGTGAGGTACGAGACATCTAGTCTCAAACGAACCAGTGTCTTAGTAACATGAATGCGTAACAAAATCAGCCTTAATGGCACTTCATTATTACTGGTTACTATACGGTAAACTACCGAGTAAAGACATAGCATGCCATGTTACAGACGTCGAGAAGAAGTTGAAACCACTCAGAGTGAGGCATGTCGGGGGCATTGTAGGTCCTGCGATCCCGGATAACATAGAGCCATACTAGCCCGATGGAAGAACATCTCGGGAACCAGTAGTGGTACCCCACCCGCCGCTGCCCACACTTCGAATGTCGACATAGAGGCAAAGCAATGAAAGGCGCCAAGGAGGCTGAGAATTCCTCCTGATTGGGAAGACCGACATGGTTGCCATAAAGGTTCCGATACCGAGATAGATGAGAGAGTTTACAACACAATGAATCCCAAGGACCGGTGGTCCCGGTAATTACATACTATCCAGAAGCGTGCTTATATCGCAGTGACGAGTGAACAATAAGCCTTATCTTAAAGAAGAACTTAAAAGTATATAGAACAAATTGGGTCAACTCATAATTAGACACTGAAACCCTGTCCAGTTAACAAAAGGAAAGCACCGGCGAGTGCACATGAAGAGTGAAAGATAGAATGACGAGTCTAAAACGACTACAAAATTACATAACATGCGGAACCAATTACCGCTTAGAAGTTTCTCCCAGGAAGTGATGACATCGATCCGATACAACTTATATGGTTCAGAAGAACCTGGCCTACAAACGCAATAACCATGTGGAGTTACGAAACAAAATTAACTTAAAATTGCTTCAATGCAACACCTAATCAAGAAATGTCATAATAAGGATATCTAGAGTACTCCATCTGCTGAACCTGAAGCACCACGAGGTAGCTAAGAGGGGCAGACCCCAGCTGGTATTAGTACCCAGCGCGATCTAGGTAACCACAACTCCTTAACTTGATAAACTGACTGCATGAACACATACGTCAAGAACTTTCTTCTACCACAATACATGTGTAAAACAAAACTAAAAAAAGAGCCTAACTTGGACAGCCCAGCAATAGAACTACCCTAGAAAACCTACATCATTCAACGAACCATAACAACTACAATAATACCTTTTCAAGCTAGAATCCCCTAAACAATACTCGAACAACCGAAGCGTCAGTTAGACCAACAATTCAAAAACCGAAAACTCAACCTGCATGGCGCACTTGCTACAGCAAGCGCTATGACAATCAATATACTACCAATTCCATATACCTCGCGCACTTGCCACTGCAAGTGCTGCAACTACTGTCGAATCCTACAAAACCGTGTAGACCACAAGGTATGAAACCATGGCTACCGGTAACCACCAATTATTCGAACAACTTTCATACAAAATCCGTGACTACAACCTACCACAAATAGAGTCACAAAACCCTTAAAACTTGAGGCCTGCGAACCTCGGGAGGACCGATGAGTCCGACCATTACACTAAAGGGGCACCAGCCATAACAAACTACATTCGTTAAACGTTAATAAATCATTGACATCGGCTTACAAGCTAAACACCATAAACATATACCGGCATTAGATGCAAGTCACTACTAGTGACAAGTGTTGAGTTCTTAGGACCGACACAATCTTATATGAAACTTTGTAACACTTCCTAGATGTTCCACCATCATTAGTGACGGTAGGAAAGCAAGGAACCGAAGTACGCCAGCTGTAAACAGCTAGGATATATCCAATTTAACGAATGAGGTACCAAGTATGAATACTCATGAATAACAACCCACTCCCGAATATATAGGGGATTGTATAAGAAAGTATGATCATGTAATAGTCAGGGCCAATTCTATGCCCGAAATGGCACACACCAACACACAATAAATACCGGGAAAAAGAAAGAACATGTTAGTCCTCAATAGGACCAATATTGAACATGTTATACTGCAACACAGTTATTACCTAAACCGATCACACTCGTAAACGTGAATCGGAATTGAATACTAACACAAATAACATCCAAAGTGCTACCTTTACAAAGGAGTACCATAACCAACAAGAATGAACAAATATCGAGATAAAATTTTATAATCGTCATTCCAGTTGATCACACTGATCATTGGATGAAGTCCCCATATTAAAGGAATGGCTACCGCCATTGGCGTCCCTCCATACAATAGGTGACAAAAATGGGTATGTACTTAAGACAGGTCATCTGCTAACATGACGATTGTCAGTAATAATAATAATGTGAGTTAAACGATGGCAAATAGCCTAAACAATAATACAAGACACCAAGTCTAAAGGGCACAAGCCTAAGTAAAAGTACCCGATGTATCATTACAAGAACACAAGTCCAGGAGAGCGAAAGTACCGCATCCGACTACCTTCCAATATATGCCACAAAGGCAACAACACCTAAAACAAGATGACTAATAATGAAACTGTTTAAAACCAAACTACAACAAGGACTTCCATAAGCGAAGGGAACACAAACTTTACCATAAAGTCCAGAATTACAATAAATGATGTAATCCAAGAAATAGTATAGAATTAGAAGAACTATAATACGTACCGTAAACAACGCGAATAACCTACAACATACAAGAGTGTAAAACAGTGAGCAAGCGCTAAAACCGCACACATGAGAACCGAATAACGACCGTGTGGAGCCAATGCATAAGCAACTCCAATAAAGAGCTTATTAAGAAATAGATCAACAAATACATGTCAATACAAGTGGTCGTAAAACCCCTAAAAAAGAACATCAGTGAACTTATGTCAATAACGAAACCAATGATAGATGAGGAACCCATCTCGTACCATTACAATATAAACCTCAGCATTAGGGCGCAATATTGCAAACACTTACAAAACGTAAAATATGTAATCATGCCCATTGAGCAGGGGACCTAGGGAAATGAAACAATTCCCTTGGGACACACTCCAATACTAATTAAAAAGGATATTGACAACAGAATACTTCACAAATGTGTAGCGGACACTACGAGTATAAAAAAACAAGATATGGGACGACCGCACTCCAAAGGAGCTTGTGGGCTTGACAGGCTTATTTATAAGCTAGTCAAGTAAGTAGTAATGTATCAGTAGGGTACCCCATATGTGTAGACAAGTAGTGTAAGAAACACAATAAGTAGTCAACTCCATGCCAAGGTCAGTGACGCCAATCCAGACCAGTACAAATAACTACCTCGAATAAATTCACAAGAAGAGTCTTAGCTAAACCAACGAGACTAGAGAAACCAAAACCTTGAATATAATACGACCAAAGTCGTAACTCCACAAAGGAGTGATTAACACACAATAATGTAAAGGGAAACTTCCCGTAAGATGCGAGAGCTGATAGTGCACTAAATGACAAGTGCATGAAACGCCATTAAATAGGCAAGTAAATAGGTGAAACCCTTATAAGGAACAAGAATTTGCTTATATTAGCACAATTCTTGCCACCCCAAAAAGAACCTACTGAACGTTATTAATGCTACCCAAGAAAGGGGCATAAAGAGAACTATTCTCCACGCTAGAAACGTAACAACGATGTCATATGATGCAATCATAACCATGTCCTCAAGCCATAAAACATTAATATGATTCAACCCAAGTGAGGTCGAACACATGACAAATGTCGAGTTAATTCCCAGAACAGTGACATCAATATGCAAGTGACAAAGACAGGGCTAGCGTGCTAATAGATGCCTTATGCTCAAAAACAATTACGTTATACACGCTACAAGAACAGATAAACGTTTAATCCACTAGAATATGGTGCGCACGGAGACGACCATCATAAGCAGCCATCAGAAATAAACACGCCGGAAAGAAAAAAACAGAAGAGTGAAACCCGGATAGAACTCAATGACGAGGAACCCAAATTGAAGATAGACTTTACAACAGTCTAGGCCATATAAGGAAATAATCCAAATATATACAGAATTCACCATTGTACACCCACACAGGGACATATAAAATGTACAAGTACATTCCCGGTGGATCAACATGGAAAGGATACAGTAGACTTTGGGGCAAAGACCCCCACTGCCAAAGAGCATATCAATACCAAATGCTAGAAATGTAGAACACAGTTATAAGAATTATAAATGGACTCCCCTGATTAAAAACAGGGTAAACCATACGAACACCATAGAAAGACCGATGCACGAAAGATGCAAAGTTTATATCAGGTTAGGGATACCAAGTTAGCACAAACCAATGTACTTACTCCGGAATGAAACAATCTGGAACCATGGGATGACAAGGACTATCTCCGTGGACACATAACCGATACATCTCAAGATTTCAAAAATAAGTGCAAGACACACTAAGTACTAACTATAACTCAATGTTACATTTAACCAAGCTGAAAAGTCAGCAAAAAAAAAGACAAAGGGAAACACTTGGAAGCGTATTACACGCATGTGCGCCAAACTTCCAGAATATCTGGATAGACAACCTAAATCTAATCGAGAGCACGTACCACAAGGATACTACGCCGATTAAGATACCTCTATTTCCACTAATATGGAAGACCGTGTAAAACACCGTCACATCGGAATGAGATCAGCAAGAACTTGCTACTAACGCATGATTAGATGTAAAGAAAAAGGAAATGCATTATGAAGAACGATAAGGGAAAATTTGAGCCCTCAAAATCGTTGGGTCGCACTACCTTATGGAGCGAGTGGGCCCATGCATGTGAGGTCGATATACCTAGCTAATTGGGGGAAAGAACGATGTGTTTCACATCTTGCAATCGAATATATACATACGCTACCTATTAGAGGTATCATGGCTTGAGAGACTAACTGAACCCAAATAGGAGACATGAGTAGACCCTGATAAGAGCCCTCGACAGGACTAGGATCCTCTAGTCGGAACACATGATGGTAAACACCACATGGGAGCTAGAATACTCAATAGGAGATAAACATCTCGAGCTTGTGCTCAAGGATGATGTAGATTACGTGGGCGTAATCTCTTTTAAGGGGGAGGGGGTAGAGTGATTGCACACGCACTTAGCGTATTTAGTACATATAAATTATGTGTAGTATTGTACGCATAGTACAAGTTATTATAGTATGTATTGTACGCATAGTACAATTGACTACTATATTTATAGTACAAGTCATATGATTGTAGTATATTACTTGAAGTAATATTGTGATGTTTTGTTTGCATATTCACATAAATACATGTATGTGTTAGTTTACACCACTATGAGTACTTTCGCATAATAGAATGCGAGTACCAGACATAGAAAATGTCAATCTTGTTAGCTCCAATGTGAGAATACAAATAAAGGGGTGACATCATGAATTGTGACTCGGTATGAAACCGAATATGGAAAATATTGATATGAGAACGTGTAAGAACCGATATGTAACCTAGGGGAAGTTAAATCCTCTAGCAAATAGATGAGGGTGATTAAAGGAACTTAGTTCCATGGGATGAGATAGATATAATCCTTGTGCTTATGACCAGATAAATCACACTAGTTTGACCGGGTATCGATTAAACATGAGGTGACGACAATAAGAGAAGATAAGATTAGAACTTGATAAATAAATTGGTCGGTTGAAATTTGACGTGGGAATTTGAACTTGATTCTGATCAAATCAAGGGAGACTGAACACAAATTGGGGTGGAAGGATTGTTCAACACTGACGCTGATCACGTCGGGGTTGGATAATTCCCGAAACTTCCTACAAGTGGACACAGATATGCATAGATAATGAGCTTAAATATTGTGGAAATCATGTGACACTAGCCAAGGGGTCGTGGACCATAGAGTCCTTTGTCATTGAGACCATTCTCCAACGGGTAGCTATAGACGTTTGGTGATATGTGCATATATGCACTTGGTGGTGCTAGTTATGAACATATATCCATATGTATTAAGTAAACGCCATGAATGTTGGCTAGCGCTGTATAAACAAGTTATGATATGTGAAAGCAGTATCAGCTAGATATGTGTTATTAGAATTATATTGGATAGATATATACTATTGGGAATTGAATTCCTAAGACAAGTATTTGAGGGTTACGACTTCGGGGCGAAGTTCTTTTAAGGGGGTTGATTGAAATATCTCAAGTATTAATTATCTTAATTAATGACAAAGTAATTAAATGAAAGTGTTTAATGAAAGGCTAAAAAATTCTTAAATAAGTAAAAAAAGAACAATAGGATATAAATGATTCTAAGGAGGTAAAAAAGATTTTATTTAACTATAATTGTATACTCCCTCCGTCCCTTCTTGACCGTCCTGTTTACTATTTGAACATGTCGTTTGACTTCAATATTTAACATATAAAATAATATTATTTTATAAATCTAATTTTTGTAGTAGATTCCTTAGGTGGTAAACTATACATTACAAAAATTAATTTTATAAAATTATTTTATTTAATATGTTTAATATTAAAGTGGAAAAACGTGCCAAAAAGCAAACAAGACAGACAAACTAGGACGGAGGTAGTACTATATAAACATATGTACATGTTAAAAAGGGAATGGTTAAACACGTTAAAAAGAGAAATTTTATTAACCATAACAAAGTGAGTAATTATATATATAAGTTTAAAAAAGGGGAAATACTATCCTTAAATTACTTGCGGTAATAAACATAATGAAGGTTTTAAAATGTTTATCAAACTTTAAAAAAAAGGGAAAAATTATAGAGGAAAATGAGAAATTAAATAGCAACGGTGATATTGTATAATATACAAGGAGATGCACAAAATAATAATGACATTGTTAAATAGATGTAACATGTAATATACAAATTACACAAAATCATAACAAGAGTTAATATGTTTAGTGGAGTGGATTAAATGAAGTTATGGGAGTGTTAAATAAATAAAATTAAGGGGAAATTGATTAAGACTTATTATGTTATTAAATTGTAAACTAACACACACATTATCTCCCTAATTAGTAAAACTAAAAGATAGAAAAAAATGACAAGTTGTCTCCGGTGCAATCCATCGCCTTCCCTTCACTCTGTACAAATTCCATTTTTTTTCTTTCTTTCCTTTTCATTTCCAAACCGCAGCAGAACAAGGACATACATGTTCTGCAGAACAAGGACATACATGTTCTGTAGCAATCCAACCTAGCGTACAAGGAACATTTTGCTCTGCACGTCTCCATTCTCTTCTATTCCAGCCTCTCTTCTTCACTCTCCACTCACAGCAATTTTTACAATCTGCACCAGCAACCTCACTCCCTGCTGGCCATTAGAAATCGCTGCATCTAGCAATCCAGATTGTAGTAGTTTACATGGACTTATTTTTCTTTTATTCTATTTATTTAATACTTTGTGATGCTTTGGTTAGTATTATTTCTGACATTTATATAACAAATTTTGTTGTTAGTATAGCTGGTTACTGTGAAAAATGTGAATGCTAGAAGTCTGAAGTTCAAAACTCATTCATGGGCAATATTTTTTATTCTGCTTTCATTTTTTTCTCTTGCTTCCGTGTTCCCATCAGGTCGAACCATTACCCGTTGTCAAGCCCAGTCCAACTCTCCAGTCTTACCTGCTTCAAACGTAGCCCATGACCGGGAATTGAGAGAAGAAGACCTAAGTCTCAAATGAGAAACCGGCCGTCATACTTATCCCACCAAAAAGAAAAACCTACTCGGCTGTATAAAACAACAACAGTGGCATGCACTCACTCCACCGATCATCCCTCAACTACCTAGCCGACATCCCTACGTTTTATTCTCTTCTCAGAACCTTCACGTTCTTTTCATGAAAATCCTGAAGCCAAAAGAAACAAAAACCCCAGTAACTTGCACACCTACAGACATCAATCTCGTCAAAAACAAATCATCCCCGGATCCGAGAGTTCTCCACTGCACATCTTTAGCTTCGAGCAGCCTCCCTCCGCTTTGTTCTATTCGATTATCATTTCTTCAATCTCCCCAAACGGATCCAATTCGTCATGACTCCCTCTTTCTGATCTTCATCCAAGACTCATTCCCTAAAATAATCTAAAACCCAAAACCCAGGAAAACGAAAATCACGTCCCTGAGGATTCCTACTACCTAAAAGTCGCCATCAGTATCACAAGCGATTGTTGCTCTGATTTCTTCTTCTCAGAGTCATCTACGACTCTTCTTCTATCTTTTTTGTTTTTTTTGTTTAGTTCCGTACGAAATCATCTCCAGGTTCGGTCTTCGTTTCATCCGACCCTTTTTTTTATGTTGTATTTCTTGCACGGTTTTACACCGCCGGATGACCCGAATCGGTGATGACTGAAACGAAGAACGAGAGAGGTGTGACTTTACCGGGGATTCGTTCCTGATGATCATGTCAGCTCTCCCGTTTTGTGTCCTCTGTTTTCATCCTTCTTTATTCTTCTTGTCAACCCCTAACAAACGCCAAACCCACCATGGGATTCTGGGTTTGTAAGGACGCGCAAAGGTTGATAAATCGCCACTTGATGAGCTTTGGTTTCGTTTCTGTCCATAACGTTAAAAAAGAAGAAGATTGGTTGATAAGGTGGCGAAAGTATATGCTCACCGGTCCTTGTTTGGTGCGCCATATGTCGTTGTTCATCACGGTTTTGAAACCTTCACTGTATTCTAAGGTTCACTCATTTTCATTGTTGCTTGTATTTGGTGGTTCGATCAGTTTTGAGTTTGCTTTGATCTCTGAGATTACTACTTCCTTTTCATGGAAGAAATGCTCACATCTCGTTATCTTTGTGTTCACCTGGTGCGAATCTCTCAATAAGGGTCCAATTTTCTCACAAGTTTAGAACTCACCCATGTCTATGTATCGTGCAGCAGGTTTTCATTCTTCTCGTTGCAGAGCATCGATATCACCCCTAACTGCTATGAAGTATACATATATCTTACACTTCATTGTGAGTTGTGGTTTCATCCCACATCGAGAGTGAGCAAAACCAAGGGGCACTTCCTTTGTTATAAAAGGAAGTGCTCACCTCGCTTCTTACTCATCCCAACAATTAGTAACTTCTTCTGAATGCTAAATTGTAATCTCTTCTCTCTATATCTCTTAAAGTATAAATAAGAGATTTCTGGTAGTGTCCGAGGAAGTAGGCAAATTGGCTGAACCTCGTAAAATTCCGGTGTTCCTTTTATAGCTTTATTTAGCAGCTATTGTGGGTAATTTTGTAGTGCTTTATTGTGCTAAGAAATTACAGTCAGGAAATTCTGTCTAAGGAAGGGGTTCTTAAGCGGAACCATTGTGACCCCACCACGACCTGGGAATTTTCCTGTACGGAGTGATTTTCTAGTACAATAATTTACTCTCTTACCCAGTCGCTTCCGCAACAAGTGGTATCAGAGCCAAGGTTCTGTCTTAGTATGATCAGTGGTTGCAGCTAGGCTGATCTTCCACATCAGAAAAGCGTTCCTTTGTTCAGTTGATACATCGTAGCACTGCTAGATGAAAATTGGAGTAGAAATGGCAGACATCAAATCAAAGACCTCGGAGACAACGTCGTCAACTTCCACGATTTGGACAAGAAGGGTGATGACTAATGCTAAGTTTTCGGTGGAGACATTTGATGGTACGGGCCATTTCGGCATGTGGCAATGCGAAGTCCAAGACGCTCTTTTTCAGCAAGGTCTTGACATCGCCATTGAATAGACAAGACCGGAAGACGTTCAAGAGAAGGAATGAGAGGCCATGAATCGAGCAGCTTGTGGTACAATTCGCTCCTGCCTGTCGAGAGAACAAAAATTAGCATTCTCTAAAGAAAAATCTGCATGGAAATTGTGGAAGGCATTGGAGGAAAAATTCATGAAGAAGAGCAGTCAGAATAAGCTTTTTATGAAGAAAAGGCTATTCCACTTTTCTTATGTTTCGGGGACCACGATGAATAATCACATCACCAGTTTCAATCAACTAGTAGCTGATTTGGTAAACTTGGATGTGACATTTAAAGTTGAAGATTTGGCCTTAATGTTACTGGGATCTCTTCCCGATGAGTATGAGTTTCTGGAAACAACTCTACTCCATGGGAACGACGATGTCTCTCTGAAGGATGTCACTGCAGCACTGTACAGCCATGAATTAAGAAGAAAAGAAAAGAGGGCTGGTACTGATGAAGCAGCAGAAGCATTAGTGATGAGAGATCATTCTTCTGCTCAGAGAAAGGGGAAGAAAGGATGGTCAAAACCGAAAGTCAAGCTTGGCAAAGATGAATGCGCCCTTTGTCGAGAAAAGGGACATTAGAAGAAGGACTGTCCAAAATAGAAGAAAGGCAAGGCTGTTCAAGATGCATGTGTAGCTTAATACGACAGCGAAGGATCAAGACTATCATTGGTGGCATCGACTTCAAAAATTAACCAGGATGAGTGGATTCTGGATTCAGGAGCAACCTACCATATGTCACCCATTCGAGATTGGTTCTTTGATTACAAAGAACTAAAAGGTGGAACCGTTTTGATGAGAGACAATAGCCCATGCAAAACAATTGGTATAGGCTCAATCAAGTTGAAGAACCATGAAGGATCAACTAGAGTTTTAAGAGAAGTTCGGCATGTTCCAAACTTGACCAAAAATCTCATTTCTCTGGGACAATTGGAGTCGAAAGGATTCTCATGGGCCGCTAAAGATGGAGTTCTAAAGGTCGTTTCCGGAGCACTGACGGTGATAAAAGGCACCAGAAGGAGCAATCTGTATTACTACGAGGGGAGTATAATAGTAGGAACAGCAGCAGTTGTGTTGGCTCCCAAGGAGAACGGTGACTCTCAGTTGTGGCACATGCGACTAGGGCATGCTGGAGAGAAATCCTTACAGATTCTTGCAAAGCAGGGATTGCTGAAAGGCGTGAAGGCTTGCAAGTTAGACTTCTGTGAGCATTGCGTTCTCGGGAAGCAAAAGAGGTTGAAGTTTGGCAGTTCCATCCATAATACGAAAGGTATTTTGGATTATGTCCATTCTGACGTTTGGGGACCCGCCAAGACGCCTTCCTTGGGTGGGAACCGCTACTATGTGACCTTCGTAGATGATTTCTCTCGAAGGGTTTGGGTGTATGCCATGAAGACTAAGGATGAAGTGATGGGGATCTTCCTAACATGGAAGAAGACGGTCAAGACGCAAACAGGTCGAAGGATCAAGTATCTCCGGACAGATAATGGGGGAGAGTACAAGAGTGATCCATTCTTGAAGTTTTGCAAAGACGCGGGAATTGTCCGACACTTCACAATCAGGGAAACGCCGCAGTAGAATGGAGTGGCAGAGCGAATGAACCGAACATTGCTGGAGAAGGTTCAGTGCATGTTGTCAAATGCTGGGCTCGGCAGACAATTTTGGGCAGAGGCGGTAACATATTGCAGCCATATTGTGAACCGGTTACCGTCATCGGCTATTGATGGAAAGACACCGCTTGAGGCATGGTATGGAAAACCAGCTACTCGTTTTGTCTTTTAATTTGAACAAGTGTATGGATACAGTACTTAGGAAAACGTGATCAACTTCAGTATATAATGCTTGGCTTTGAGTTTAATCTGCAATTAATGCTGGGGTCGATTTCCTTTCCGAACTTTTAACCGATTGGGGAGAATAACTTAGGTTAGAAACTCAACTTTACTGTCATGGCTAATTTGATTAGTAACCTGTCTTTGGTTTTATCAGCATGTTTAACATGTAAGGTAGTAATTTCAGGCATTCGTAACTTGGTTTTGCCGGATAGAGAAATAATAATAAAAATGGTTTTGAGAATCATTGGCTTAGGCACCTTATTACCCAACTTCAACTCAAAGCCGCCAAGAAAAAGAAGTAGGAAGAGAAACCCATGCGTATGCCCACTTTCAGATTTGAATTTTGTGATATATTTATTGCTTATCCATCTCCGATGTTGTTATTTCATGTTATTTGTTTTCATTATGCATTACATGTTATAGATTTCTAGCTTGGCAATTGTTGGACCTTGTCCAATATAGAGGCCCAATACCTAGGAAGCCCTAGTTAGCCCATAGGTCACCCCTTTGTAGAAAAGTCTTAGGTTTGGGGTATCCTCAATGCATACGGGTTCTAGACACGGTCCATGTGAGGAATACCCGTTTTCCTCAAAACTTTTCAAATCATCCCTTAATGTCAGAATAAAATGCACAATCAACATTCCAATTCTAATAAAAAAAATCATCAAATTTCATTTCAAAAATCAGTCAATTTCAAAATCTAAACATCAATTCACTTCAAATGCATAATAAAGCCCAATCTGAGGCCCATAATAAAGCCCATTCGAGGCCCATTTCAATGCCCAATTCAAGGCCCATAATAAAGCCCAATTCGAGGCCCATTTCAAAGCCCAATTCGATGCCCATTCCAAAGCCCAATTCGAGGCCCATTCCAAAGCCCAATTCGAGGCCCATTTCAAAGCCTAATTCGAGGCCCATTCCAAAGCCCAATTTGAGGTCCATTTCAAAGCCCAATTCGAGGCCCATTCCAAAGCCCAATTCGAGGCCCATTCCAAAGCCCAATTCGAGGTCCATTTCAAAGTCCAATTCGAGGCCCATTCTAAAGCCCAATTCGAGGCCCATTCCAAAGCCCAACCAAGGCCCAACTCGGCCCAATTCAACCCAAAAGCCCAACCAAGTCCCAAACCCGGCCCAATTTCAAGGCCCAAATCCGGCCCATATTTCAAGGCCCAAATCTGGCCCAATTTTAAGGCCCAAACCCGGCCCAATTTCAAGGTCCAAATTTGGCCCTCATTTCAAGGCCCAAACCCAGTCCATCTCTAAAGCCCAAACTCGGCCCATTACCTCAATCTGATCCCGATTTAGTTTCAAATCCAATTCAACTTCAATATCAGTTCCGAATCAAATTCAAATTCAACTTCAATCAAATTCAACCCAACTCCAATCCGGAATCGATTCAATTTTAATGCAATTCAATTCAAAATTCTTTTCATTCCCAATTCAATTCAACTTTATTTCAATCCCAAATAATTCCAACTTCAAACTCCTTGAAAACTTCTCAAAATCTCAAATACCCAAAACTCCAATTATCTCATGGACTCAAATCATCTTCAAAATTCCAATTCCCCACACACTCCGATTGTCTCATAGACCTGAGCGTCTCGCGGACTTTTTCATTCCAATGATTCGAATGTCTCACAGACCTACGCGTCTCACAGACCCGAGCGTCTCACAGACCGAGCGTCTCATAGACTTCGACATCTCAAGGTTTCAAATGTCTCACAGACCCGAGCGTCTCACAGACTAGCATCCCAAACCCGAAACTTCTCGAAACTCTGAACCTTTCTAAATCTCAAACACTTCAAATATCTTCAAACTCCACAAACATCAAAACTTCCAAAACCCTAAAAATTCTGAACTACGTAAGGTTTGATCTCAACAGGGAGTTGAGTACGTAGGCAACCCACACAGGGTGCGACCCCACATCAATCAAAATACCCTCTTGCACTCAGCCATCTCACCTCCAAACAACCCCATGCACTTCCGACCCTCGATTACCTCAAAAAACTCAACCATCCCAAAGGTCGTGAACTACGTAAGGTCTGATCTCAACGGGGATTTGAGTACGTAGGCAGCCCATCTAGGGTGGGACCCCACTCCAAATAAAAAAACATTTTTCCCATACTAAGGTGTTCTCCGTACCTCTCAAAACACTCAAACCTTCTTTGGCTCCCACAAACTTCAAATCATCATACTCCAAGTTCTGTCTATTCACTCAACCTCAAACTTTTCCCAAATCTTTATTCTATACTCACCCGAATTCACCAATTCCCCTTCTTGGTGCTAGCTTGGCAGAAAAGCTCGCCTCATCTACCACCTACTCTCTTCCTGTCCTAATCCTATCTTTGGCTCTTAAATGAATCTCTCTTGAATAAGGTTTTGAAAGAAGACAATCCTGACAGTTGGAGACCGAGGTTTCCTCGGGCACCAATCCGAAGTCGTGGTCGTCGCCACTTCTAAGGGGTGTAACCCAGTGCGAACCCACAATAGAATCTCTGCAAATGACTAGATAAGTCCTATCCATAGGCAACAAATCTCAGAGTCAACCAACGGTTCTTGGAACCCTTCTCCTCCCTTCCTTGTTCCTTAGGTCAAACTAGGTGGCGACTCTAGTCAATTTCCGCCCTTAGGGCATAAGTCCGCGTGGAGCCCATCGAGAGCGGGTGTAGTGCACACTTGCACTCCCCTTCATGCTTTCTGGGAAAGACGGACGATTTAGTAGGTATTTGAGGGATGCCAGAATAACAAGTTTTCACCCTCCACAGAATTTCATATTTCTAGGATCTTGGCTTTTCAGTCCGACCATATTTGCATAGATCCCCCTCATACCGAAAAATCACCCTCCACAGGGGGTAGATTGAAATACCCTGAACTTAATTAGGGTGACTAAATTACTCTAATACGATATTTGAGGGCCTATTAGTGCCTAAAGAATTTTGGTAAAGAAAATAAATCAAAAAAAAAGAGAAAACGCTTAAAAAGAGAAAAACGCTAAAATGAGCGTTATGTGACCGTAGGAGGAATACGACCTTGAAAAGGGTCTTAGATGGATTTCCAAGGCTTAATAATGCCTAATTAATATACGGGAATAATTTCCGAAGAAAACGGATCCATAAATAGAATTAAGAATGCTAATAAAGCTTTAGCGCATGTTTTTCGAGAAAACCCGAAAACGTGAATTTAAGTGGTCAAACAGGCCCATAAAAATTATGGTTGACTGAATAACTATAATCAAACATTAATGGAAACTCAAGAACCATTAAAATTAAAGAAACGAGAAAAATCCAGAAAACGGGCCCGGTTAGTGAATAGTGCTAAAACCGGGTAAATTAACGAGCGTTTTGTGTAAAAGACGAAAAACGCTCCAGCTTATATATATATTTGGGGCCGGTTTTTATACATAAAGCATCCCACACACACACACCTAGCTAATTAAAATAAAAGAAGAAGGAAAAAGCAAAAGTTGGAAAAGTTACAAAAGTAACTTTTCTTCTCTCTCCTCCCTCATTTTCTCTTTCTTCTCTTTCCTTCCCTTTCTCCTTCCTCCAGCCGGCTCCCCCTTCCTCTCTTTCTGGTTGGATGATTTTGAAGACCCTCCATGGCTACTCCATCTTCTACCTCATGTCCAAGCTTTATTAAAGCTCAAAACACAAAAATAAGTACATAGATGTATAAGTGTTGCACGCATGTGCATGCATAGACGTACAAGAATCGGATTTAGACAAATAACGTTGATCGTTAAGTAATTACCATCATGTAACGCGTAACAATATGACGACGAGTATTACATATACACACGTACAAGTCTATAAGCATACATAAATATAGATATGTATATATAAACATGTGAGTATTAATACAAGTAAATGTAAATATATGTAAATTATATGAGAACAAATAACCGCGTTGGATATCATGATAATCGGGAATCCAACCTCCACGTAGTGAATAAAATACGGTATTGTATAATACTTATTCGTAAGCTAAACCGTACAACAAACTATAAATCCTAAGACGTGGATACTGATAGTAGTTACATTTCTCAGTAGATTGGGTTGCGGGATTCGAACTCCCGGAACGTAGAGGATAGACGTGCGCTCGTTTCGCTAGCTTTGCTCGTCGGTGTACGGTATGTTCATTGTGTGGTCTGAACCCCTGAGGGAAGCCTAGGGTTCGGGTATTACTTGTGAATATGACAAGAGTGATATGCGTGAAATGTATGATGTGTGTGGATTAATTCCTTGATTGTCGAGTGAACGTTATGGTGTGCTTAAGAATTTTACATATGCTTATATGCATGTATGTCTGGGTTGAAACGCATGCTTGACCATTTATATCGCATTATTATTATTGTATACGAACGTCCCTTCGGAATAATACTACGTCGACTATAGATCGACTTATATAAACATACATATACGATCAATATGATGAAGTTGTTGTTACTTAATAATACACCTAGTATTATAATTATATACACAGTAACCTAAGAAAATACTTAGGTACGAGACACGACTATGTCGGTCTCTAGAACATTGACCTCGAATGTGAATACGATTTAGATTATTTCTAGGTATGCGTAAGACCCTTAGGGCAGCCGTATAATGAATGAGTACTCTATAACCCAATAATAAATATATCTAGATAAATCCTTGTATGCATTCGTTCCAGCAGGTTGCGCATAGTGATCACTGAGTGTTCTTCCCGGATCGGGGTTCCCACTCTATTAGCCCACACGAGCCTACATAGATCGTTGGCCGGAATGTACCGCCGTTGGTACCAGTCTTCTTGCCACCAGGACGACTGTCCATTAATGAATAAAATTTATGGGTTGTCCTAACTTGACACCCAACACGTAATAAGGTTACAGAATGTTGAGAACTTGAGAGATCGATGGTATATAATGAGAATCAGATTGTTTGCTGAAAGACAACATACTCTAACGCTTTATTTCGTTTGTTGTGATTACGCATGTATCGTGTTCTATGTGAATGTAGTGACTACCTTGGTTGTGTTTAAATGTTTTCCTTCCATGTACTTACAGTTTTATTAAATCTGTAAACCGGTACAGCATGTAACGAATCTCATGTTAAGACGGCTAATTGACCTAAGTGACCTAAAGGGTCTAGGATAACATAGTTAACATACTTGGCCAAGTGCTGAGCCCTCCATGGGCACCGATATTTGCTGTGTCAGGTGAATGATGATTGGCGTTGAAGTGCGGGATCATGCGTAGATGACCTCGACCTTTATTTATTACGCTTCTAGGATTAATGTTAGTACGTGATAACTTTGGGAATACTATAGGTGCTCACTTGTCATAGTTATTGAGTTGTATTTAGAATGTTATAGTTAATATCTAGTTCGTCACCGCAGTTATTTATTGTCGTTGTTTATTATATTTCGTTTCTGCTTCATTACTCGCATGGCCAAGTAATGGAATGTGACACCCGAGTGAGGATTATTAGTATTTCAAATTCCGCTGTAAGACGTCTTTAATTCTGCTACGTGAGTGATTATTACGAGTTTATTGTGAGGGGTGTTACAGGAGGGCTGAATCTTTTACGGTTTGGAGCAGAGGGAATGAAGAAAAACGTTTGGGAAGAAGGAAGGAATGAGAGGAGAGGAGAGAGGAGGGAGTAAAGTAAAATTTTGTTACTTTTGTAAAAGCAAATAGTATTTTATTCCTTTCCTTCTTCTTTTATAAGATTTCTGGCTGCCTTAGGTGATGATTCACCATACAAAACCGTGACCCCTTAGATATTTAGGTGTTTTTTTACCATTGACCACATAAGAAAGTCATTTGACTTATTTTGGGCACTATTGTGGTACTATTCATAATTAGTGCACAAATTTATGAAATTTTAGATTTCTCATTGATTTAGGCTTCCTAATGTGATACTTATTAGTACACATGTTGATTAAGGTGTAATCATGGGCATTTAGCCACTCAAAACCCATTTCTAAGACAATTTTTAAAAAATGTGCTTTAAGAGTCCTTAAAGCACAATTTATGTTTAAGCTTGTTTTTGAGCTTGGTTTTCTTTGATAATTGATTTAACATGTCCATTAGCATGTTAATAAGGTCTTAGAATGATATTTGGGTGCTAATCAAAGTTACTCCAAGCTTAGAGCATGTTTTGCTTAAATTGCTCTTATGGTGTTTCCTTGTGTTTTCTTTGGTTTAAATTGTCTACCAATGTTTCTAAGGCATTTTTAGCCTTATTACATCATAACTTGATGTTTACTTAACATACTTAGGTTTGGGGTATTTCAATCTACCCCCCTTAAATGAACTTTGTCCTCAAAGTTCCCATGCATCTTATTTTATTAGATTACACGGTTTATCTCATTCCATAGATCATATAGATCATGTTTATATGTACTTAAACTTATTGACTCATTAGGTCTGTCATATACTTATACTCAAATATCACACAACATGCTTAAGCATGTATAGCACTCAAAATTCCCTTTGTTGCATCCTCCCCATGTCACCGGTCAGAAGACGAAGGCTCACAGGTCCTCGGCTTCGTGAGCGAGTAATACAAGATATCACCCGCAGGTACCGACTATTGGACGCTTACACTCTCTGGTCCGCAGTCCTTTGGAAGATTAAAACAATCACATAACTAACGTACTCTCTCATCTCGCCGGTCCGAAGATAAAGGCACATTCGTCCTCGACTTCATGAGCAAGAATACAAAACTACTCTGTTCTCCCCATGTCACCAGTCTAAAGACAAAGGCTCATGCGTCCTCGATTTCATGGGCGAGTGATAAGTGCGGAATTTATCTATATTTCTACGCTTAATTTGATTAATATTTATTGGTTTATATGATAAATTCCTTACTTATATGTTATTTTATGTTATGTGCGAAGAACTCCCCTTACTTATGATTTTATGCTTAAACAGGTAAAAATACTAAAGAAAAGATCTAGAAATGTTTGCATTGTATTTCTATTCCCGAACCGAGAATTGTTCTAATGCGGAGCAGGATGTTTGACAACAAACAAAGCAATGCCTAGGAAAACATGGGCTGACAAGCACAGGCCGGAGCTGGACGGACTTTGTATTTCATGCACATTGAACGACTAATGACTTGGGCCGCTGGAATCAGCCATACATGTGATGGCCATGCACGTATGAAGATGTCAAAGTGGACTTCACGTGAATAGAATAAAGCGGCAAACATTTGACGTGGGCTGATTGCACATCAACATGGGCTGGGGCCATGCACACTCACGGCGTGAATTCTTTACAAATGAATTCAACTATATTAATCATTACTGCATCATTGTCACGGGCACTGACGGCACAACAAGGAATTCACACGATAGAATTAAACCCTAAGACAGAGCCGCGCAGAGAGAAGTCTGACAGAAAAGGAGATACATCAGTCAGTTTTGACAGACCGGGGCAGAGACCGGATTCGTCATCGTTCTCTAATTAGATGAAGTTTTCTAATCTCTTTAACATTGTTACTATTTCTTTGTCTCCGATGTCGGAGTAGTCTGTTAGAATTCTGGTTTGCTATGGATTACTAGTTTATTATTTTGCTTCATGAGTTGTTTAATATAAATTCTATACAGATTGTAGTTTTATTCCTTGTTTATTATTGAATTCTCTTGTGATAAATTATTGCTCGAGTTTATTTGGTATGAATTGCTTACAAGTGAGAACTGCGGCGTTCATTAGACCATAGGAATATTATCAGTGAAACTACAGATGGTAATTCCTGGGGATTAGCTGACTAAAAACCAGATGAACCGTTAATGCTACTAGTTAATTTGTAAATTCGTAACGAGAGTTAGGATTTGGGAATTGCTAGTAAGAATCTATCTTGCGGGAGACCGGTTTTAGATTAATTTAGATCTGAGGTTGCAATCTAGAATTTAGTATACACTCAGGAAGGGAACTGATAACTAGGGAGAAGTAGTAAACCAGGATTCGCCCTTTTACAATTGTTAGAGAATCACTTTTAATATTTTTTGTCTTTATTTTAGTTTATTTACTTTCTACAATCAAACTCTCAATTTATCATCGTTATTTTTCTATAGTTTATTAGTTAGTAGATTAAAGACTCAAACTAGACACAGTCTCCTTTGGTTCGATAACCTAGAGAATACTACCTAGGAAAACTTGGTACAATAGACCAGTACACTTGCTGAAATACGTTTTACCCCGTACAAGTTTTTGGTGCCGTTGCCGGGGAGGCACGGTTATTTAGTTTAGTCTTTATTCTATTTTTATTTATATTTTTTTATTCAATTCAATAATTAATCTGGTTTGTTTGTTTTTATTTTTATAGTCATTTTTTTTGTCTTCTTTTTACAATTTTTGTTTAATTAGTTCAATTCTTATTTAGCATTGTTTAGTCTATTCTCGCTGATTAGATTTAGTTTAGTTTAACTTTAGTTTTGCTTTCGTTCCATTTTGCGTAAACTTATTTCATTCGTTTTTGTTTCATTTAGTAGACGTTATGTTATTATAGTTTTTCTTTAATTTGATTAATTTTGTTTTGGTTCTATTTATTTTTTTTATTGATAGATTTTTGTTTAGTTTGATTTTGATTTTGTTTATTTATTTATTTTATTTTTATGTACATACTTTTATTTTCTTTTGTATTTATATTTTCTTCTTTATGTATATAATTAATTTTTCTTTTTATTTCGAGGTACTTTGATTTGATGGCTTGATGTTACAATCCGCCAGGAGGCTGACATGGATATTACAACAAATGGGTTGTATGCGAAAGGTGTGGAGGAGACCACGACCGTGCTTATTGTCTAGTTGTTTCTTCTAGTTTGGAGGATGCTCTAAGAAGTTTTATATTGTCTAGCCCTCCAGAAGCACGACCGTCTCCAGAACACTATTATCCTGCACAAAGTTAAAACCAGTGGGTTATCTGCCAGACATGTGGAGGGGATCATGAGAGTTCACAATGTCAAAGTAATTTATCTAGCTTGGTAGCTGCTCTTGCAGATTTTAACAAAAACATGGCGAATCAAACCCCGGTTGGCATGAGTCCTTCAGGATGGATATGAAGGATATACAGGAAAGTAATGCAATAATTTTAGCCCATCTTGATGAAATATCACAAAAGCTTGGATGTGAACCGGTTCCTGAGATCGAACAACCTACTGTAGTAGCTGAGTGGAGTGATACGCAGCTTGATTATTCGATCCCTGAAGTTGCAGACACACCTGAGGTGGAGATCATGGAGAGGCCAGAGCTAGAGATTGAGCAAGTTGATGAATCTTCAGAGTTAGAGAATGATGTAATTCATGCAGCTATCCAGTCTATTCCTTCTCCACCTATACCTGAGCCAGAGAGTTTTCCAGTTGACCTCCTTGCACCTGCTGATGAGCCATCAGAGCAGAGTTACCTCATCGACTTCAAGGAGCCCTTGATTCCTGTTGAAGTTGATTTTCCTATTGGTTCATCCTTTGAGATTCCACTGGATGACAAGGATGTTACAAGGATGTTTACATCCTTGAATTTGAGAAGGAGGACCAGCCAAAGTGTGATCTTCACATCAAGGATCACCCATCTTAACACAACCACCTGGCGCATGATAGGTGGAGTTTAAACTGTTATATTTGGAGTGCTGAGGTTTTATTTCCATTTGATCGGGGACGTTTTATGAAGATATATGATGCCCGCCCCGCCCACCCTTTGGCACCGACACTCGACATTCATATTCGATCCTGGATGACCTCAAGGGTATAGTCTAGCCAAAGATGTTAAAGAAGGGCAGCTGGTTGGGAGGCAACCCAGCGTTATATTTTTATTTGTTAGTTTTTAATTTTGGTATTAATTTCTTTTCGGAGTTATTTCCCTGGTTTTGTTGTTTATTAATTTTTAACTACAAAAAGTGATACTGCAACCAGGCTACAACACTTGAGCAAAGCTCAAGTATGGGGTGGGGTCGTTCTACATATTGCAACAATAAAATCCAGGGGAGTTCTAGTTTTATTGTTTTCTTTTAATTTTAATTTTTGTTTCTGACTGCTCTACTTTGTTTCCTTCGGACATAAATGTTTTTCTGCGAGCTTTGAGTTTATTCACTCCTGCCTTATCACGCAATGAGGAAATTGTTTAATTTTAAGTGTGGGGTAGGGAGTGACCTTCAGTTATCACTTCAGACCACTAGTTTTTGATTGTTTTCAGGTGATAAATAATATGCTTCTCTTCGCTGTTAAATGTTGAATTTTCGGTGATAATGTCTGTGGAAGTTTGAAATTGAGCCTGATGACAACCTTAAAAATCTTTCTGCTTATAAGTTGTCTTTCTGGAATTGTTTTTCTTAAAATTACTCTATTTTCATTAAAATTTGATGGATTGGCTGATTGTGGAGACTAAATGCATTTAGCTTTGGATCTCGGGAATGATATTAATGTTTGGAATGAAAAGGATAAGGCAAGGTACTCCTCTGATAAAAAATTTCCTAAACTGAATCAGGCCTCTTTTATCTGGTTATTAAGTCCTCGGGGTGCTTTATCACCTATCTACCTAAGGTCTTGTGATCTGGGATAGTTCGCCCAAAGCCGTTATAAGGATAAAGAGAAAAGTCTGGGTGAAGGACCAACTATGCAATTAATTAAATAAATCATTTGTTTTTTTATTTCTTGACGAAGATAAGTTTTTGCATGCGAAATATTTAATTGCAGTTTTTTTTAGTTTTTGATCATGAGTGCGTGGTGTTGAAAGGTATTGCGGAATAAGACATTACTTCACACCCCTTGTCATCCAAAGGGTAATGGAATGAAATTGGTGGAAGATCCTAAGCTAATTTATGTTTCAGTTTCTACAATTCAGTTTATTCATGCTTTTATTAAAATTATTCTCTATTCACTGTTTGCGAAAACTGATAGCTTATAGCAGATTGATTTTTCTGATTGTCATTTAGCTTGTTTTCCTTCTGCTTATGTTTAATCATGGAGTTGAATGTCTCGGTTTTGAGCAGTTATATTCTTTATTTGCTTGAGGACAAGCAAAAACTAAGTGTGGGGTAGTTGAAAAGTGTGGAATTTATCTATATTTCTACGCTTTATTTGATTAATATTTATTGGTTTATATGATAAATTCCTTACTTATATGTTATTTTATGTTATGTGCGAAGAACTCCCCTTACTTATGATTTTATGCTTAAACAGGTAAAAATACTGGAGAAAAGGTCTAGAAATGTTTGCATTCTATTTCTATTCCCGAACCGAGAATTGTTCTCATGCAGAGCAGAATGTTTGACAACAAACAAAGCAATGCCTAGGAAAACATGGGCCGACAAGCACAGGCCGGAGCTGGACGGACTTTGTATTTCATGCACATTGAACGACTCATGACTTGGGCCGCTGGAATCAGCCATACATGTGATGGCCATGCAAGTATGAAGATGTCAAAGTGGACTTCACGTGAATAGAATAAGCGGCAAACATTTGACGTGGGCTGATTGCACATCAACATGGGCTGGGGCCATGCACACTCACGGCGTGAATTCTTTACAAATGAATTCAACTATATTAATCATTACTGCATCATTGTCACGGGCACTGACGACACAACAAGGAATTCACACGATAGAATTCGAAACATTCACAAACCCTAAGACAGAGCCGCGCAGAGAGAAGTCAGACAGAAAAGGAGATACATCAGTCAGTTTTGACAGACCGTAGCAGAAGGCAGAGACCGGATTCGTCATCGTTCTTCAATTAGATGATGCTTTCTAATCTCTTTAACATTGTTATTATTTCTTTGTCTCCAATGTCGGAGTAGTCTGTTAGAATTCTGGTTTGCTATGGATTACTAGTTTATTATTTTGCTTCATGAGTTGTTTAATATAAATTCTATACAGATTGTAGTTTTATTCCTTGTTTATTATTGAATTCTCTTGTGATTAATTATTGCTCGAGTTTATTTGGTATGAATTGCTTACAAGTGAGAACTGCGGCGTTCATTAGACCATAGGAATATTACCAGTGAAACTACAGATGGTAATTCCTGGGGATTAGCTGACTAGAAACCAGATGAACCGTTAATGCTACTAGTTAATTTGTAAATTCGTAACGAGAGTTAGGATTTGGGAATTGCTAGTAAGAATCTATCTTGCGGGAGACCGGTTTTAGATTAATTTAGATCTGAGGTTGCAATCTAGAATTTAGAAAACACTCAGGAAGGGAACTGATAACTAGGGAGAAGTAGTAAACCAGGATTCGCCCTTTTACAATTGTTAGAGAATCACTTTTAATTATTTTTGTCTTTATTTTAGTTTATTTACTTTCTGCAATCAAACCCTCAATTTATCATTGTTATTTTTCTATAGTTTATTAGTTAGTAGATTAAAGACTCAAACTAGACACAGCCTCCTTTGGTTCGATAACCTAGAGAATACTACCTAGGAAAACTTGCTACGATAGACCAGTACACTTGCTGAAATACGTTTTACCCCGTACAGCGAGACTCAGTAAAAAGTCGTTTTTACGAGGTCAAGTGAGGGATAATTCCCTCTATTTGAAAATACAGTCAACTCCAATTTCGTTTTTATGCTAATTGCATCTATTCTAACTTGATTAATTGGGACCACTTGTAGGGAGTTTCAGGAATCATCCGACCCTGATGTGATCAGCATTAGTGTTGAACTACCCTTCCACCCCAATTTGTGTTCGGTTTCCCTTGATCCCTAGAAAATCAAGTTCCACCTCCCACGTCATTTTCAAACATCAAATATTTCATTCATTTCCAATTTTCTATCTTTTTAGTCATTCTAGTCATAATCAATACATCTCCAAGGTGTGGACTCAGTCCATCAAACATTCGCAATTCATCTCTTAGTAATTACCTCAGGACCTTAACTCCTACTAAGTTCTATGTCGGTTTCATACCAGTTCTTACCTCATAACCTTACCATTTCCTACCTTATACTCATATCGATTCATATCTCATCATGTTACCTTATTATTATCTCATACAAAGTTTCATACTGACTCTTATCTTATATATTCCTTAAGTCTCTTTAATTCTCTTCACTAGTTCTCTTAACTTGTACTCACACTGGAGTTAACAAGATAGGTACTTAATATGTATGGTATTCGCTTCTTCTGTGTGCAATAACCATAATTAATCTCAAAATGTTTATGTAAAATGAATTCTCAAATTCTTTTGTGCTATGCACATCGTAGTTTACGTACTCGGTACATAAACATACGCTAAGCGGTTTTTCGCTCTACCCCCCTTAAAATGGATTACGCCCACGTAATCAACATGATATCACCCTTGAACTTAGGTTCAAGATGCTTAGTTCTTGCAGACTGTATATTGTGAGTGGTTGGAACTGGTGTAATTAAAACAATTGAGAAAGAAATTAATACTCAAAATATCCGTCGGGCTGCAAATAAAACCCGATCGCAGTAGTATAGTAAGACAGAAGCGGCCGGGGTCAAATCGTGGGACTTATAGTGAAATAATTTAGTACCTAAGCTTGTCACAAGAGGGGGGAATTAATTGACTCGTTTTTATAAAATAAAGCAACAGATAAAATTAACTGAGTTGAAGATAAACTAAACGGGACTCCGGGTTCAGGTTTATATAATCTGATTAATTATGCTATCTCTACCGGTTTATTATAATAGTTTGGCAAAATTCCTGTTATTATCTTAAGGACTAATCATAGACTCATAAGAACTCGTTTACTAGAAAATGCAAGGTCCGATGCAAACTCAAGCAAGCACTAGTAAACGGAAATTAAGTGCGAGGAATTATATTCTTGCAAATGAGTACTAACTTATCCGATGAAAATAAGTTTCCTATAGATTTACTGCTTAATTAACCTATCTGTTTATCACCGATCAGATTAAAACAGATTTAGTAAAGCTTTTTAATAAATCGATGAAATTTATTAAAAAGGTGAGAGATAAACTTTAATCGTAACAAACTGTATTTATTTTAACCGGTAGAAATATAGATTACATAATTAAACAAACTATAAATTAACCTTCACCCAGAGTAAATCCTCTTAGTCTGACATAATAACTGGTAATATGTCGGTCAGAGGTTGGACAGAATAACAACGTAGTGGTTTTTGTGGATGAAAATGGAGTGAGATGGTGATTTTGTGGAGGAAAATTGACATGGTTTTTGGGTGGAATGAGATATGATTTAATGGGGGGTTATAGATTTATTTATAGTGAAAATGGGGTAGAAATGAAGGGGGTGTCGGTGTGAATTGGTAAATATATTATTATACCAATTCACACCCATCGACATGCTCTGTACGCTGTCAATTTAGACATGTCCGGACCACCGTCCGAACCAGTGTGGTCCGGACCATGTCGATTTCCTTCTTCTGGCGCGCTGGCATGTTGGTCCGGACCAGGTGATCCGGACACTGGTCCGGACCATGTCGATTTTTGTACGGTTCTGCGCTGGAATGTATTGGTCCGGACCAGTTGATCCGGACACTGGTCCGGACCAAAATTCATTTGCCTCTAGAATATTCGTTTTAGCTCTGATTTGATCCCCGTTTGTTGCGTTGGAATCCTCATGAGTAAATCTACTTAATTACATGGATTTTTCCTACATTGAACATATAAAATGCATTAGTTCATATCAAAACATAAATCTTAGGAAAAACGCATAATAAGTGGGAAACATGTGCTTCAGATATTACAATTCATAAGGTATTTAAACCCTAAAAGTATATATGTTTTGCACTTATCAGTTCTCACGAAGCGTTCTAGCTTCCATGTCATCTATCTCACATTATGATCCGATCAGAGGGTCTTAACCTTGTTAATGGCTTAGTCTCTGTATCGGGGATCCTTAACGGTTCTTATACCAGTCTCTCTAATACGTTCGGGCTTAGCCTCAAAGGTTCTAAAACATTAGGTTGATAAGTCATATATTTATCCAACTGGAAGATGTGTGGTACATCTTTCCTTTCCCGTTCATTAGGTATATCAAACATTTAAGGTACCGGTCTGCTAGCTTTCGCTGCGCGACTCTGATAACCTTAGGGCTTAGTTTGCCTTTCTTATCCTTTTATAGTATTGTATATCCTTCTGCATCCTTATAATTTAGTAATCAAGGTCTCTCAATGGACGCGTGTTTATTTTTAATTATACACGGTCTTAATGAGTTGTAGCTCGTCTATCCAGTCTCCCTGAAGATCTGATGTTCGTACTCTTAGTGTTCTCTTAAGTATCTAATTTATTCTTTCCAACTGACCTTTGGTCCGAGGATGATGCTTAATTTGAAACTACTGTTTAGTGCTTATTGCCCTTTACGGTTTTATCTCTAACATCTTAAGACATGTCCTATGTCTGCACTTAATAATTCGTGTTCTTCACACTTAATAATTCTTAATTATTTTCTATGTGAAATGAGTTCTCTGATTCCTTTGTGTCGTTGGTTCAACTGAGTTCCTTCTCTTCAACTGTTTGTGGTAGTAGCTGCTCTTGTCTGATCTTGCGTCGTTGGCCGTGGTACGGAGTCGACTACTTCCCGTGTTCCTTACACTACTCGTTTACATGCATGGGGTACCTTACTGGTACATTACTACTTACCCGACTAACTCATGAATGAGTCTGCCAGGCCCGCAAGCTCCTATGGAGTGTGATCGTCCCACATATCGTTTTAGTATACTCGTAGTGTCCGTCGCACGTTTAGCTATTGCTAATTATGAAGTATTCTGTTGTCGATCTCCTCTTTCATCGTTCCATAATAACACTTATTGTTCTTCTTGAACTCAATCAAGGGAAATCCATCTACTGTGTTGTTAGATATGATATGTTCTATCTTCTCTCTGTATTTAGTACGAACTATATCCTTTAGTAATTGAGGTCTCTTTCCATCGAGCCTATCATCTTGTTTCTCATGTTGATCTACTAGGAACGCACTTCCAGTTCCTTAAGGAATGGACAGTGTGTTTCTTGTGAAATCTTACCTCGCATGGTCTAGACTACTGGCGTTAATGCACAGTTCGTCTATCACCTTATTTCCTTACTTATATCGGTCTTAGTTCATAGATGTAATTGCCTTTGTGTCAATATTTGACGGTTTATATATAATGGTTGCTCTACTGCGCACCATGACTTAATCCATTTATACCAATACTGTTCTATGGCTTCTGCTACCATGGCAGCTCGCCTTTATTCTGTTGCCCATTGATGGTGCAACTCCTCAATCATTTATTCTAACGTCTTATCTTATATTCAATCCCTTCGTGGTGTAAACACACTAGGAGTTCTCTAATTTAGGGTGTATGGCGGTTGCTGTACTGTGCCATAAAATCGTTATCTCTTAATATGAAGGGTTCACAAGTAGGTTAGTATCTCTCACGTTCTTCCATCCTTTATGATGTCATTTACCAAGTAATTTGACTGGTTATAGAAGAATCTATCCATCGAGTCGCAAGCTCTCTTGAGCATTGGTCACCTGGCGTGCCATATTGTGCACACTCAATGTTTATTTCTGTCGATTACTGATTCCTAAATCTTGGGCGTTGGATATAAGGTCTGTCTATGCAATCTTCCTTATCATCTATGTGCAACTGGAATGTTCCAAGTAATTTTCAAGGTTTATAGTTCTCATCCTTTAGTAGAAAGTATCCCATCTCTAATAAGTGAAAGCCCTCCTTGAGGGGGTTTACTCCCACTCAAGGCCTCACATCTAGGAGAGGTATCCCCACCCTAAAAGGAGTGGTTTGTTCTACGCTTCTGCCATTAGTATTATTTCCGTAATCTCACTGGTGCCCATTCTGGCAATCTCTTCCACCATTAACTTACAGGTTTTGTAACTGTTCATATCCACAAATTGTAGTTTGTTCATGGCCTAAATAAGTCCTCCCATGCCTTCCTGCGCCTTGGGCTCTGATGTGGTTAACATCCTTGGCTCGTAGGCTCTTAGTGCTTAATGTCATTGAGTGAGAGCCGGTGCTCGGTTCACTGCGTGTACTCTTACTCATCTGTAGGCTATCCTCATAAGCTTCTAGTTCTTTGAATTCTCCAGCCGTTAGGTTACATGTTAAATGTAGTACCGGGTTTCATGGTAAGTTACTGGATCCTGCTTCCCACTACGGTAGTTCGGTTAGGTAGTCTGACGTTAGTCAGTGTCTGTGACAATCCCTGCGCTCTCATAGACTTGCGTCTCTACCAATTACGGATAGCTTCGTATTAGGCATCTGCCTTGCGGTGTCTAAGTTGGGTAATTATCCTGGTTACCATGCGCTTCCATCTTAATGCATCGTTCAACATTTGTTGACTACGCCACCCGTTAATGATTAGTCATACTTGGGTGTTAATGAGGTAGGCAAACAATACTAACTGTCATTTATGAGTTTTGTTCTACTCGGCTATGCCACTCTGTGGTGTAGTCCTCTGAGCTTCCCTCTGTCGGGATTGTATGTCTTTAATCCTTAGTAGGTTATAGCTTAAGTTCATTTCCTCTATCCCTGTTTCCGGGGTTTACCAACATCTTTAATGAAGAATGTTTGTTACTGGTATTCTTAGTGGTCATCCCGGGAATTCCATCCCGTTCTTGTTGGAAGACATTGTGTCAACAATCTCCATTGTATCTCGTAATACATTCCTTGTATGTTATTACTTACGTAGTGTTTGCTCGGATTACTAAGCGATCTCTTAGGTTCCTCTCTTCGAGGTTCAGGATTGGTGTTCTTACCCGTACTGTTGGTCGTTGTCTTAGTAGGTTGTACCATTGCTAAAATTTATATTGTTTTAGTATTCTATCCAAGTTCAGCTCCCCGCCGACTGGTGTGTCGACTTAACTCGTCATGGTCAGGCCGTCAGGCCTTTCCAAGGTCTCATTCTCTAGTCCTTAGGTATTTGCAATTCGATATTAATATATTTTATCATTGTAGCATTCCGCTATCTTGCCATGATGGCTTCTCGTATAGCTTTATCGTGGCAGCACTTGCTATGGCAAGTGCGCCATGCAAGATGGGCTATCGGTATTGTGTATGTCAGTAGTGGTACTTTCTTTTAATCTCTGTGTAAATTGTAGTCCTTGGGACTCCTTCGATGTTCTCTTGTTTTGGATAACTGACCTTACGGCAGTAACCTGGTTGTTTTGATAGTATAGTCACTTACCAGGGCATTCCTCTTTCTGAGGGAACCTCTTGTTATTTACTTACGCCCTAACCCTCGCTTCTGTTTCCACGCGTTTGTCATGGTTACTAAATACTAATTCTCTCCTTAGGCTCTACATCGTAGTCCTATTCCAGTATACAACGTGTATGAGTTTTCATAGTCATTTGCGCCATATCGGTCAGGTTTTGTAACCTTTCTAATTGTATGGTGTTCGGAGTCCCCGTTTCATATTGGACTTTCCGGTAGTCTTTATTCTCATGCGCGTATTATCCCGCAGTTGTGCTCCTTCAGACTACTGCTCGGTATCCTGGTTGCTTCTCTTTTCCTCTCCATTGCACTCGTAGTGCTTTTCTTATTATTGGTATGGCGGGTTATTTCGACTGTGTAGCATGTCGACCCATGTTGCCGGTAATTACCATTCTCTTACTGGTAGCATTCCATTGGCAGCGACTGTTTCATCATTGCGCTCCAATTAAAACCTCCAAGTTTTCGTAAACTGTTGTATAACGATGTGTTTCTCGTATTGTTTAATGTTAACTAACTACCAGATCGGGTTTCCCCGAGTAAGAGAAGGCTTTCTTCTCTCTGGCGTTTGCTCCCCGTATTCAAAGTTAGGGAAGTGGAGGGCGGGTTTAGGTATTATAGATATTTGGTTAACACCGGGAAGTCCTAACTAGCGTACCTCTCGCTCTATCTCTCAACCCTTAACCCATATCTCAAACTCTAACTCGATATCCTCCTAAGTTCGGTAATTCTAGTCATCAGAGCGTAACTACGCTCTGATACCACTTTTTGTAACACCCCAACTCATAAACTGACAATAACTCGTAAAGCTCCATTTACATATATCAACATTACAGCGGAATTCTTACAACAGTTGGTGTTACCGCCGTTAGTCACCCACGTGACTAACTAGGCATACTAAATACTTCAAGATCTAGCTACGGTCTGATGGTGACCGAATATACCGAACATCAATGTATACTTAACCTTAATCAATACATATCCTCAGTACGAATATTTCATATCCTATTACATCTTACTAACATCTCATACCATTTACTATACGAGTGTACATGCATAACTTGTATAACTAAAGGAAAACAACCCGAAGTAATTCTACCCGATCCTACTCTCTGGACGGTCGTCTTCTGTCATTCACCTGCAAAATTTAAACAGTTGCCCCTGATGATAGGTGAGAAATACATAGACATTTAAGGGTTTAATCTGCCATATATTTACTTACTTTCAGGATAATATTACTCACTTATCGTATGTTTTTCCTAAAATTATGTTTTGATATGGACTGATAGATTTTATGTATCAAATACAGGAAAAAGTGTTGGAATCACATAGTTTATTTCATAAGCTTTCCAACGCAACAAACGGCGAGTGAAACGGACTTATAACGAAGAATCTGGAGCCGGTCGAAGTTTGCAGGACACGACTACGAAAATACAAGTGTCCGCTTTGCGGACTCAAACTCGGACAGAACCAAAGAACACGTCCGCTTTGCGGACTCAAACTCGGACGCAGCAAAAGAACGAGTCCGCTTTGCGGACACAAACGCGAACGTCTCACGTCCTAATTTGTGTCGGTACGCGGACTGAAACGCGGACGCGTGTAAATGCAACCCATATCCAGAAATAGACGCGACTGATTTCTTTCGGCGCTGTCTTCCCCATTTGCTTCTTCCTTTGCGGCGCCTACAAACACATCCATCTACCCCATCAACAATATCAGGCACCTCCCTTATCTTCTTAACCCACTAGCATGCTCCAGCCTGTCTTCTTCCTTTTCCTCTCCTCTATATAAACCCTCTGCTTCTTCATCAGAAAAACACCATCGTTCACCATCGTTCACAACTCACGCTCACTTCCAAATCACACTTCCTCCATCCAAATTCCATTTCCCATCCATATATCCACATATCCACTTCATTTCCATCATTTCCCATCACCAAATAAGCCTAACTCTTCCATTTTCCAGAAATCCCAACGAAGAAGATGATCTGTACAAAACCAGGTCGTGTCCTAATTTGTGTCCGTGTTTGTGTCCGCGTGGCCCCACTCGGACAAGACCAACTTTTGCCTGTTTGTTCGTTATTCTTCGTTCTACCTGTTTATTATTGTTTTAAGGTCGGCATAATCATGGAGATAAGTCCGGAAGTGAAATAACTCTCCTCAATAGAGTTCTTTCTCTCATTAAACTCTACTCTGTTTTAATGTCTATCTTATTTGTTATGTCTGTCTTTATAATTATGTGTGAGTAATAAACTTAGCCTCCCAGGTTGGAAGCAAGCCTATTTTATATAATTATGTTATGTAGACTTTCCACTATAATCTGTTAAGCAATAATTTGATTCTCGTCCGTAATGCCCTTTAATCTTCAGGCCAATTATTAAAGTGATATTTGTAGTTCTCTTGTCAAAATGCGGTGCTAAGACAAGGTTCTAGACAAAAGAAGTCAAATCAGGTTAACGAATAGAAGCGTGTCTCGCCTATAGGTTAACCTGTCTCCAATAGGAATTAATAATAAAGCAATTAATTTATAATAACTTGGGCAAGGATTGCGGCTTGTTGTTTAAGTTAATTAGGGTTTATTGTACAAGGACCGGTCAATGAACTAATTAAGATTCCTGAGTTTATTGTTAAAGTGGGAAAGTTTATATTAATATAATTGGATGAAATAGGTGAGCAGAACAACCCAGGGTGCTTCCTAAAAAAAAAGTTTTACAACCGCTATTATTATTCTGTTTTGATTAATTGTTCTTTTCACTGCTTTGTTTACGTTAAGTATTAAACCACAATTTCCCTAAAAAAATGATAAGTTCCTATTCAACAGTATAATTAGAATTCTCAGTTAATTTACTACACTATCAGTTATCCACAGCAAGGTCCCCAAGAGTTCGACAACCCCACAATTCCACTATCCCGCAAAACGATAGGTACACTGCCTAAGTGGTAGAAGTAGTCACATATTTCTCCAACAAGTTTTTGGCGCCGTTGCCGGGGACCTCCGGCACGGTTAATTGATAGTTTTTAATTTTATTGAGTTTTCTGTTTAGCTTTCGCTACTCTTTAATTTTTGTTTTTATTTTTGTTATTTAATCTTTCTAGCAATTTAAATATCGTATTACTTACAGTCATTTATTTTTCCAGTCATTTAAAATTCCTGTCATTTATTTCCCAGTTATTTAAGTTTTCATTGTCCTTTAAATTTCCAGCAATCGAATTCCTAACATTTAAATTTCAGCAATCTAACTTCTAACATTTAAATTTCAGCAATCTAACTTCTAACATTTAAATTTCCAGCAAACTAATTCCTAACATTTAAATTTCAACAATCTAACTTCTAACATTTAAATTTCAGCAATCTAATTTCTGACATTTAAATTTCAGTAAACTAACTTCTGACATTTAAATTTCCAGTAATTTGTCATTTAATTTCTGTCATTTAAATTAATGTCAATTAAATTCCAGTTCTTTATTTAATTGTCATTTAAATTCAGTTCTTTAAATTACTGTCATTTACATTCCCCTGTCATTTAAATTACTGTCATTTAAATTCCCTTGCAATTTAATTTTGTCTTTTTCTTTATTTTATTTTAGTATTTACTTAAACTGCATTTGTTTTTATTCAGTTTATTTATTTTCGGTTTATTCACTCTCTAAAAAAAGTAGTTCTTTGTTTTATTAATTGCATCTTTTTATTTGTTTAAAATTCCCCGTCCATATTTCTTTCTAATTGTGTTATTTAATTTTCTTTAGTTTATCTCTACTTTTCAAACTACATTTTATTTCTATATATGCGTCGAACTCGATCTGCAGGTAGTCCTCAAAACAGTCTTGAACCTGAGATTGAGAGATTTCTCCACAGAGAAAGGCGACAACAAAGAATAGAGATGACAAATCGATAAACTCTCTGCGAGTACCAACAACCGTTGGTCGAAGGGAGACCCTCTGCTATTGTCCTTCCTCAAGTTACACAGGCTGAACTGGATGCCTGGCAATTCAAAACGAGTTTCATCACCACACTCTACCATCAGGGACAATACAGCGGGCTGGATTCAGATGATGCTCCACACCACATATCTGCATTTCTTGATTTCTGTAACACTTTTAATAAAACAGGAAATCTAAACGAGCGCATCCGTCGGCAATTGTTCCCCTATTCTTTAAAAGATGGCGCCTCCAGGTGGCTGAGAAGTTTACAGCCCAGCAGTATCCACAACTGGGCCGAATTAACAAACAAATTTCTGGCGAAATACTATCCCCCGTCCAAGACAAGAGAAAAAATTGCTGAGATCACCAACTTCTATCAAGAACCAGGTGAGTCTCTTTATGATTCGTGGGATAGATTCAAAGAATTACAGATATTATGCCCACATCACGGTATGAGTAGCCAGGAACTTTGTTATCATTATTTAGAGGTTTAAATGATTCTAAATTGTTGCTAAGTTCCTCGTCTGGAGGAAATTTTATGAAATTAACCGGAGAAGAAGCAGTTGAACTACTGGATACCATGACTGCCAGCACCAGACAATGGTGTAAAAACAAGGGAAGAGGTGAAGAAGTAAAGAAAGAAACAGGAATGTACAGTATTCCCCCGCAAGATCATGTATCTGCTCAACTAGCTGCACTCACAAAAGTTGTGGAGAAACTAACGCTGAGTCAACCACAACAAAAAGTTGTGAAGGCGGTGGCCACTTCCCCATATCTGACTCCCTGTTGCGAAAACTGTGGAGGAGCTCATGAAACCCCAGACTGCGATGGTTCAGGAATTAACAGGACCCTTGAGGAGGTAAGTTTGATTAACAACAGACCAGGGAATCCTTATCCGAACTCATACAACCAAAACAATTGGAGGAGCAATCAACAACCATGGAGGAATTATGAGCCACAGACGAGCAACCAAGGATTCAACCAAAACCGACAACCTCAATACAACCGACAACAGGAGCAGCCAACCAACTCACAAGGAGATATGGGCGAACTGAAAAGCATGATGAACCAGCTTTTAAAACAAGGTCAGGCAACAAATTCAAAATTTGCTGAGATAGAAGCTAAGGTTGCTGATCAGGCTACTTTAACCACAAATTTAGAGAGACAGATAGGTCAGATTTCACAACAACTGGATCAAAGACCAACAGGGTCACTCCCTAGCCAGACTGATCCAAATCCAAGGGAGCATGCAAAATCAATAACCCTGAGAAGCGGAAAAGAGCTGGTATCCGATGTCCCTGAAGCTGAGAAGAAATCTGATGAACAAAGAAATCCTCAATCTGACAAAGAAGACGTAACAATTCCCAAGGAGAAGGAGTCTCCTGCATCCCTTACTATTAAACCATCCCAGGTTTCATATGATATTCCAATTCCATTTCCTGATAGATTAAAGAAAAAGAATTTGGATGACCAATTTGGTAAATTTCTTAACATTTTTAAGAAATTAACTATTAATATTCCTTTTTCTGATGCCTTAACACAAATGCCTATTTATGCAAAATTTATGAAAGATATTTTGTCTAACAGGCGATCTTTACAGGAAAATGACACGGTGAAATTAACCGAAAGAGTGTCTGCAGTACTCTTGAAGAAGCTACCACCGAAGTTGGGAGATCCAGGTTCCCCATCATTCCTACGCGATAGAAGACATAAATTGTGGTAACGGGTTATGCGATTTAGGAGCCAGTATTAACTTAATGCCTTTATCTATCTTTAAGAAATTAGGTATAGGTCAATGCTCTCCTACTCCTGTGCAGCTACAACTAGCTGATCGTTCCATAATCTACCCTAAAGGAAAAGTGAAGATTTAGTGGTTTCTGTTGGCAAATTTATTTTCCCTGCTGATTTCATTGTTATTGACATTGAGGAAGATAAAGATGTTCCACTAATCCTAGGTAGACCTTTTATGAGAACTGCCCGAACTTTAATTGATGTTGAAGGAGGTAGAATAATTTTGAGACTTCATGATGAACAGGTAGTTTTTGACATGACCCGGAACATGAAGTGTCCTTCTGATACACAAATCTGTTTTTCCATAGATACTGTTGACTCTTTAGTACAGGAGACGTTCCTCAGCAAAGATGAAGAAACGATTTTGGAAAGATGTCTCATGGCATCTTGTGAAGCTGATGATGAAAATCCTGATATTGCTCTCATGGCTGAAGAGTTGAATAGGAGACAACCATATTTCCGTACCTACCAACAAAAATTAGAGCCAGTAGAAAGAATGCAGACAGACCAAAGCCTTCCATTGAGAAAGCACCTACAGTCGAAATGAAACCTCTTCCCCCTCATTTAAAATACGTTTTCTAAAAGAGCCATCTGATTTACCAGTTATTATATCATCTAAATTGACAGATGTGCAGGAGAAGCAACTTTTAGGGGTGCTACGCAATCATACGACCACTATTGGTTGGTCGATAGCAGATATCAAAGGAATAAGCCCATATTTGTGCTCCCATCGAATTTATATGGAAGATGATTTCAGAGCATTAACACAACCACAAAGGCGTCTCAACCCCGTTCTAAATGAGGTGGTCAAAAAGGAGGTAATAAAACTACTTGATGCTGGAATTATTTATCCCATTTCGGATAGCAAGTGGGTGAGCCCAGTACAGGTGGTAAAAAAGGGAGGAATAACTGTGTTCCTAACGAAAAAGGTGAGTTGATTCCTCAACGCACTACTACTGGTTGGAGAGTTTGTATTGACTACAGGAAATTGAATACTACCACACGTAAGGATCATTTTTCCCTGCCCTTTATTGACCAAATGCTGGAAAGGTTAGCAGGTCAGGATTATTATTGTTTTCTAGATGGCTATTCAGGATACTTCCAGATCCCAATTGCTCTAGAAGATCGGGATAAAACTACTTTTACTTGTCCTTATGGAACATATGCTTATAAAAGAATGTCGTTCGGATTATGTAATGCCCAGCTACTTTTCAACGGTGTATGATGGCTATTTTTTCTGACTACATTGAAAAATGCATAGAGGTCTTTATGGATGACTTCTCTGTCTTTGGTTCAACATTTGACACTTGCCTGGAGAATCTCGATCTTATTTTGGCCAGGTGTGAAGACACAAATCTAGTCCTGAACTGGGAGAAATGTCACTTCATGGTTCGAGAAGGAATTGTGCTAGGACATAACGTGTCTTCAAAAGGTATTGAGGTGGATCGCGCTAAAATTGAGGTAATAGAAAAACTCCCACCTCCCACTACTGTCAGAGCTATCCGAAGTTTTCTTGGACATGCTGGATTCTATAGAAGATTCATTAAAAACTTTTCCAAGATTTCTAAGCCTCTCTGTACTTTACTGACAAAAGATGCTAAATTTCAGTTTTCTGATGAATGTCTAGCAGCTTTTAATTTGTTAAAAGAAAACTTGTTTCTGCTCCTATCGTTGTATCACCCGACTGGTCCCAACCTTTTGAAATCATGTGTGATGCTAGATTATGCGGTGGGTGCTATTTTGTGCCAAAAATTGGATAAAGTTCTGAGAGTCATTTATTATGCTAGTCGTACTTTAAATGACGCTCAGAAAAATTATGCCACCACAGAGAAAGAATTGCTGGCAGTCGTCTTTGCTTTAGATAAGTTCCGTCCATATTTATTGGGTAGTAAGGTTATATTCATACTGATCATTCTGCCCTCAAGTATTTATTTGCCAAAGCAGATGCAAAACCCAGGTTGATAAGATGGATACTCTCTTGCAAGAATTCGACATAGAGATAAGAGATAAGAAAGGTATACAGAATGTCGTGGCTGATCACTTGTCAAGGATGGAGGGACCAGAAGACGAAAGACCCATCAATGAGTCTTTCCCTGACGAGGCAGTATTGCAATCCAAACGGCAGGAGGCCCTTGGTTTGCCGATATTGCTAACTATCTGGCCAGGAAATCATCCCAGCTGATATGACATATCAGCACGAAAAAGGTTTTTTCAATTGTCAAACATTATTTATGGGATGATCCATATTCTTCAAAATCTGTGCAGATGGAATTATAAGGAGATGTGTCCCACAGACGGAAATCCGAAATATCCTTCTCCATTGCCATTCTAGAGAAACCGGGGACATCACGGTGCAACCCGTACAGCTGCTAAGGTACTTGAATCCGGTTTCTATTGGAACACCCTTCACAAAGACTGTCATGCTTTTGTGTCTACTTGTGATCGGTGTCAACGGCAAGGTAACATTTCTCGCCGCCATGAACTACCCTTGAACAATATATGAGGTTGAATTATTTGATGTTTGGGGATTGATTTTATGGGACCCTTCCCAAATTCTTTGGAAATTTATACATCTTAGTAGCAGTCGATTATGTCTCTAAATGGGCGGAAGCCCTTGCTTGCTCTACTAACGATGGTAAAGTTGTGATGAAGTTCATAAAGAAAAATATTTTCACTCGATTCGGTGTTCCTAGAGCAATAATCAGCGATGGTGGATCTCACTTCTGCAATCGCCAGTTTGATGCTCTCCTGAAGAAATATGGAGTCCGACATAAGGTTGCTCTACCATACCATCCTCAAACAAATGGTCAGGCTGAGATAACAAATAGAGAACTGAAATGGATTCTGCAGAAGACGGTGAGCGCTTCTCGAAAAGATTGGTCCCTTAAATTGGATGATGCGCTCTGGGCATACCGCACCGCCTTCAAAACACCTATTGGCGTGTCCCCTACAAACTAGTTTTTGGGAAGGCATGCCACTTGCCTGTGGAATTAGAGCATAAATCTTATTGGGCTCTGAAGGTGTTGAACTTTGATCTACAACAAGCGCGGTGAAAAAAGGAAGTTCCAATTGACTGAGCTAGAAGAACTTAGGAACGACTCATATGAGAATGCAGTGATTTATAAAGAGAAGACCAAGCGTTGGCACGATAAGATGATTGCCAAGCGAGAATTCAAAGCAGGAGATCAGGTCCTTCTTTATAACTCCAGACTTAAGTTCTTCCCAGGTAAGTTAAAATCTTCTGGTCTGGACCATTTACAATAATATCCACCTCTCCATTGGAGCTGTGGAATTGGACAATAAGAAAGGCGGATCGTTTAAAGTAAATGGAGCTCGAATCAAATTATTTCTGGGAACCACGTTAGACAACGAAGAGGCTTCTGCGCTTCTTCTCAAAGATCCAGTCACACCTTAAAACACTCAGGTATGGTCTAGCCAAAGACCATAAAGATGGGCAGCTTGGTAGGAGGCACCCTACTATCTATCTTTTTATTCTATTTGTGCTTATATTTTGTATCTTATTTATGTTAAAAGATATATAGTAAAAAAAAGAGAGGAGAGAGAATGAGGAGAAGTAATTTGAGTTCTTCTGGCTGTTTAGAATACTCATTACAGGAACATCTTGCACATTCGTACAGCTGAACTCAAGTGTGGGGGAGCTACTCTATATACTCTGCAAAAACTCTGGGGAGTACACTATCTATACCCTGCTCTTTAAATTTTCAATATTTCATATTGCTTTTGCTTTGTGATCATTACCCAGGTAGTTTGCATGCCCTGTTATTAATTTTCTATGCAATGAGGGCATTGCTTTGGTTCAAGTGTGGGGGAGAGATAATAATCAAAAGCTTGCTCTTAAGTTGTCTCTTTTTCGACACTGTGTTTAAATTGGTTAAGTGATTAATAATCAAATAAGGAGCCATAGAGGGAGTAATGCCGGTATTAACAGGTTTAAAGGGTACACAAAAAAAAAATTAAACCACTCTGCTCCTTACTCAATGCTAAAAAATTCTGAGAAAATTATCATTTGAATTTTGTTTTAACTTTGATCCTAGACTTGAATTGGAATGAAACGGTGGAAAAAGAACAAGGCAAGGTACTCCTCTGATCCAGACAGGCATATTCTGATCCTAAACAGGCCTCGTCCACTCGGTTATTAAGTTCTTAGGGGTGCTTCATCACCCGGCTACCTAAGGTACTCGGTATCTGGGATAGTAGACCCAAAACCGCTACAAGGGTGGAGAGAAAAGTCTGAGGTAAAAGAAAAATGAACTTCAAAATTGAAGTATCTTTGCATTCTGCACCAAAATGATAGAAACTTCTTCATCATGGATCATGAGTATGTGGCATTGAAAGGTATAATGGAATAATATTTTACTTCATGCCCCTTCTCATTCAAGGAAATGTGAAAGAAAATGGTGGATTGGCTCAAGGTTAGAAGCAAAATTCTCATGGTACTGCTTCTCTTTCTTTTGTAGGACTTCAGGGTTATTCTCAGAAACGGAGAAATATATATTTAAGAAACTTGATGTTATTAGTACCCTTTTAAAATCTAAAAAAAATGGCAATTACCTCTTCTGTGCTCTCCTTACTTGATTATTGTCTGCTTAAGTTGTTTAAACATTATGTCAGAAAGATTTGCGTGAGGACAAGTAAAAGATAAGTATGGGGGAGTTTGATAAGTGAGAAATACATAGACATTTAAGGGTTTAATCTGCCTTATATTTACTTACTTTCAGGATAATATTACTCACTTATCATATGTTTTTCCTAAAATTAATTTTTGATATGGACTGATAGATTTTATGTGTCAAATACAGGAAAAAGTGTTGGAATCACATAGTTTATTTCACAAGCTTTCTAACGCAACAAACGGCGAGTGAAACGGACTTATAACGAAGAATCTAGAGCCGGTAGAAGTTTGCAGGACACGACTACAAAAATACAAGTGTCCGCTTTGCGGACTCAAACTTGGACAGAACCAAAGAACACGTCCGCTTTGCAGACTCAAACTCGGACGCAGCAAAAGAACGTGTCCGCTTTGCGGACACAAACGCGGACGTCTCACGTCCTAATTTGTGTCCGTACGCGGACTGAAACGCGGACGCGTGTAAATGCAACCCAGATCCAGAAATTGACGCGACTCATTTCTTTCGGTGTTGTCTTCCCCATTTGCTTCTTCCTTTGCGGAGCCTACAAACACATCCATCTACCCCATCAACAATATCAGACACCTCCCTTATCTTCTTAACCCACTAGCATGCTCCAGCCTGTTTTCTTCCTTTTCCTCTCCTCTATATAAACCCTCTGCTTCTTCATCAGAAAAACACCATCGTTCACCATCGTTCACAACTCACGCTCACTTCCAAATCACACTTCCTCCATCCAAATTCCATTTCCCATCCATATATCCACATATCCACTTCATTTCCATCATTTCCCATCACCAAATAAGCCTAACTCTTCCATTTTCCAGAAATCCCAACGAAGAAGACGATCTGTACAAAACCAGGCCGTGTCCTAATTTGTGTCCGTGTTTGTGTCCGCGTGGCCCCACTCGGACAGGACCAACTTTTGCCTGTTTGTTCGTTATTCTTCGTTCTACCTGTTTATTATTGTTTTAAGGTCGGCATAATCATGGAGATAAGTCCGGAAGTGAAATAACTCTCCTCAATAGAGTTCTTTCTCTCCTTAAACTCTACTCTGTTTTAATGTCTATCTTATTTGTTATGTCTGTTTTTATAATTATGTGTGAGTAATAAACTTAGCCTCCCAGGTTGGGAAGCAAGCCTATTTTATATAATTATGTTATGTAGACTTTCCACTATAATCTGTTAAGCAATAATGTGATTCTCGTCCGTAATGCGCTTTAATCTTCAGGCCAATTATTAAAGTGATATTTGTAGTTCACTTGTCAAAATGCGGTGCTAAGACAAGGTTCTAGACAAAAGAAGTCAAATCAGGTTAACGACTAGAAGCGTGTCTCGCCTATAGGTTAACCTGTCTCCAATAGGAATTAATAATAAAGCAATTAATTTATAATAACTTGGGCAAGGATTGCGGCTTGTTGTTTAAGTTAATTAGGGTTTATTGTACAAGGACCGGTCAATGAACTAATTAAGATTCCTGAGTTTATTGTTAAAGTGGGAAAGTTTATATTAATATAATTGGATGAAATAGGTGAGCAGAACAACCCAGGGTGCTTCCTAAAAAAAAAGTTTTACAACCGCTATTATTATTCTGTTTTGATTAATTGTTCTTTTCACTGCTTTGTTTACGTTAAGTATTAAACCATAATTTCCCTAAAAAAATGATAAGTTCCTATTCAACAGTCTAATTAGAATTCTTAGTTAATTTACTACACTATCAGTTATCCACGGCAAGGTCCCCAAGAGTTCGACAACCCCACAATTCCACTATCCCGTAAAACGATGGGTACACTGCCTAAGTGGTAGAAGTAGTCACATATTTCTCCAACACCCAAGGGGGTCAGCACCTTTGCTGGTACGATTCTCTTATAGCCCCCAAGCTAACGGGGCTACGACGACTAATTATCGATAGCATGAAGTTGATTAGATACATGACATAAGTAAGAAGTGCAATAAACAACAAGCCACATATGAACAAACATAGTTCACTCACAATGAACGACTTAAAAGCGTTCCCTTAATAAGTGAGTTAATCTTTTAACTCCTTAGGTTATGATTTTCTTATTCTCAGTCCAAGTCTTCTCTCATATCTTATCTCAAATCTTATCTCAAACAAGACAACTGTTCTTTAATTATAATGGTTGCTCCTTAATTCATTGTTTATCTTGTCGGGTCAAAAGTAACCCTAACCAATGAATTATCAACTCCATTGGTTTACATAAACAATATTTGTTAGAATTAGTTGGGATTTAGGTAGATCCCACCACACCATCTCAGTGATGCCTCCCACCTCGAACAGAAATCGAGGTGACCGAGTATGTATGTCGACTCTAGGCGACGAGTCCGAAGATAAGTCATATTTGGAAGTCGGGATCTGATAAGGATATCGACCTCCCTCAATACACATGTGCCGGTACCATTCCGGATTCCTCACCCCAAGTTCTAGTCAGTAGAAGTCTCAAAGTCAATGTTTGTTAGTTAACCTCTTTCGGTTAATAATAAAACAATATTTGGGAGTGTTCCTTATTCTCACACAGTTCTCTACTTGAAATACCCCAAACCTTAATATATTAATGAACTATCTAATTAGGATATACTAAGGCTAGAACGTGCCTTAGAAACATTAGAAGAAGTGTTGAACAACAATTTACACCAAAACATGCTTTAGGAACAATTAGAGCAAAAGCTGTTTTAAAGAGCACAAATAAATTAGGGAACTACCAATAAGTTCCCAAGAGGTTTCAAATGTGAAATACCTCTAATATTAGTAATACGCATTAAGTGGAATTAGCGTTTAAACCGAAAACACACCTTAGGGCACAAAAATGTGCTTTAAAGAAAAATGTGTTTTAAGAAACCATAGTGATTTCATGACCTCAATAAGGATCCAAAGTGAATTCATAAGTCTTATAATCAAGATAAGAACATTATGAAACCCTTACCAAAGAAAACCAAGCTCAGAAACAACTCAAGACAAAAATATGCCATAAAAACCCCTTAAAGCATATTTTGGATACATTGTCTTAAGAATGAGTCTTGGATGGTTTAAAAGGCTTGATTTTATGTGAATGTAATAAAATAAAATAATAAAATTATTTGCAAAGCAAACCAAACTCTAAAAAGAGTTAAGACACAAAAAGGAGCCCGAAAACTCCTTAAAACGTGTTTTTGCGATTTGTCTTCGAAATTGGTTTTGAGTGGCTAGTTGGCCTTGTATACATACTCAAATACATGTATACTACCTAATATCATATTAGGAATTTAATTTGAAGATTTTACCAAAATTTTTACAAATATAATATTTAATGTGAATAGTAACCTCAAATAGTGCCCATTTAGTCAAATATTGACCAAGAGGGGTCAATGGTCAAAAATTGACCATCCTTGGCTATTGATGTCGGCAAGGACAAAGGAGAAGGCCAGCTGCTCAATCAACTTACGTAAAGCAAAGTGATGAAGTGTTAGATTACTATTCAAATGGTTACTTTATTATGTAATAACATTACTTTATATTACGTTACATATCTAAACTACTTTTCTCTTCTTCTTCTTTGTTTTCCACGAATCTCTTTCATTATCTCCTGTCCCAAACCGTGAGTCTTCAACATTAGAAGCTCCCTCCTTTCTCCTACGTTGGTTTTCCTTCATTGTTGCCATTTAGGAGCTTTAAGAACACCTTACCTTGTAGAAATCATAAATTTCTCATCTTAAGTCCAAATAATAAGCTTGATAGCTCGTTGGAATCCTATTTCGAAGATATTTACAACCATAGCTCATGAGCCCCTAGATTCTCAGGAAAAACCACGAAGAAGTGCCTTTGATTCTCGAGGTAAAACATTGCCTTCTTGGAAACTCTTCCTTCTTTGATTTTCATCAAGGCCGAGTGCCTAGGGTTACTAACCCTTCATATTCTTCATCATATTATATGATTTTGGAGCCAATTTCTCTAGCAAATTGCTGTCAAAATTTCTAAGGAAAACAAGCTTAATATTAAGCTAAAGGTTAATATACAAGGTAAATCCTACAACTACCTATTTCAAGGTTCTAATTGTTGATCTATATATGATATAACCTATTGTTTACCTTGTTTATTATTGCCGGATTTATTAGGTGTTAGATTTAATTTTTGACACCTTAAATGTTATTATCTTATAAATCTAAAGTTAGATTTATAACCCTTAAGATATAAGCTTCAATATAAGCTATCATAATATGCAAGAAAAATTCATATACTATAATTTATATGGTGGCCGAAAATTAGGAGGTTACATATGAGTTAGAAAAATTATCTAACTAAGTTAAATTAAAGGAATTAGTATAATTAAGAGTAATATGTAAAATTTGAGAAGTTTTGGTTACATAATATCAAGGCCGAAAATATATATGAGTTAATATGTATTTTTGAGAGTTTAGATGATGAGAAAATAATTGTAGAATTAAGTTTACAATTTATAAAGAGTTTATAAGTATTATAAGGAATTTATAAGGTTTTTGGTATATTTAAGGTTAATAAAAGATGGTATTTATATACTATAACATTAGATAATTAAATCTGGTGATTTAGAGGTGTTTAAAGTGATTTTTGATGTTCAAAAATCTGTAGGAAAATTAGTTACGAAAATTAGAAATTAATTAGAGTTAAATTGGTTAATAAATGAGTTAGGATAAAGAAAGACCACAAGTAAAATGGTATTTCCCTGGCAAACATGGTCATGACAGTTTATAAAATATTTAGATGAGTTATAAATAAAAATTATGCAAACGATTAGGTAATAACGGATAAAGGAATAAAAAGTTAAGTTAAATTAACTTTAGGGGGGAGTGAATATTGTAAATAATGGAAAAGTTAGGGGGTTTGACCATAAAGACTGGTCAACTTGGGTAATTTTGGTAATTGACCAAATATAGAAGAAATTAATTAAGAGAGACTTTGGAAGAATTAAAAATAAAATAACAAGTTTAGAACTTATTATGGGTAAAATAGAAGTTAAAAGGAACTATGGTAAGAAATGTAAATAACACATTTTTTATGTGTTATAGGTTAAGGAAATTAAATAAATAATTTAGAAAACAGTTGTACAAAAACAGAGTTAAGATGGGGGTTAATAAACGGGACCGTGTATAACTTAAGGATACGAGGGGTATACCCGTAATTTACTAAGTAAGGTGAATCAATACTTAAAGTATTTTAAAGAAAATACAAGTTATATTGGAAAAAGAAATAAATACGTATGATATGGAGTATCATACGGACGTATACGAAATTTTTTGGTGTACATGAATAGTACTCGTATACGTGAATAGTATACGTATACATGAATAGTAAATACGTATACATGAATAGTAAATACGTATACATGAATAGTAACTACGTATATATGAATAGTCAAATATGAGACGTATACGTGAATAGTAAAATATGTATACGTGAATAGTAAAATACGTATATGTGAATAGTAAAATACGGTGAATAGTAAAATACGGTGAATAGTGAAAGATACTAAAACCTAATACAAGGTCCGTATAAGTCTAAAGTTGCTAACTGTGCAACTAAATAACTCCTGACGACGTTAGTATGTTAATGAATTAGAATTGAGCTTGAAAACGCTCCTAAATGAACAAACCCTTTAACGGTATACTATTATACCCGGGTTAACCTAGGGGGAGGTTTAAGTTGAAAAGAGAACCAAATTAGTTCTCAGACACAGGATACTAATACTAGTTCTGGTTACAGATCTAGATAGTCGGAGGCGTTCGGCGGATTAGGCGAACGTGGTGTTAAGAGCTAGCCAATTCCGTGCACGTATGGATTCTTGTAGCTTGTTTGCTAACGGGGTCTACCTCGGTTTGTGTGCTATGTGTTATTGTGATGCGACCAAACAAGATTAAGCATGAAACCGATCTAATGTATTGTTATTGTGTGTCCATTGAACACTAACACGACTTGATTCAGAGCTTGTTCATTAACTATGTTTAGTAACAATTGTATAAGGTTTAATATACTCCCCGTTTTAGTTGGTTAATACCGAGAGAGGTTTAACTAACAAATTGTCATTGAGACTTCAACTAACTGGAACTTGGGGGGAGAGGAATCCGGGACTGACTCCGGTTGGGTCAAGCCTACACCCCTCATAACTTAAGAATTAATGTTTATTAACCCAATGGAGCTAATAACTCATTGGCTAGGGTTACCTTGACCTGACAAAAATAAACAATTCAGTTAAGAACACCGGTTCTATTAAGAGAACGGTTGACACTTATAAGGTATGGTCAAACACGAGAACTAAACAATTCTCAGGCCTCAGGAGTTAGGAATCTAACTTACTCATTATTGGGCGTCCATTACGACGTTCGATTTATTTGAACTGTGAATGTTTCACATAAATGTGTTGTTTGTTATCGTACTTCTTATTATTACTTGTATGAATAAACAATTGCATGTATACGACAAAGTAGTCGTGTGTAACCCTGCTAGCTGTGGCTGCACGTTTCGTACCAGCAATATGCTGAGCCCCTTGGGGCCTGTGATTTAAACTTTGCAGGTAGGTGCCAGACGAGGACTCAACCTGAGAGTAGGAGTGGGTAGAGCACTTCGGGTTGCTTTTACATTGTTACACGAGTTGTGTATGTACACTCGTTTAGTAAATGGATGAGATGTTAGTATGATGTATTAGGATATAAGATACTCGGTATAAGTTGTGGTTTATGATTGTATTGTATAGATGCTCGAGTAATTATCCGGTTAGTCAGACCGTGACTTGTAAGGGAATAGGCCTAGTTAGTCACGAGGGTGACTAACGGCGGTAACACCAATTTAGTAGAACTTTTCCGCTGCGTTGTTAATGAATGAAATGGACTTAGGGCGATGATCAATGTTTTTGGAGTTGGGGTGTTACACTACTAAACATTGTTAGAAAGTTCTCAAAGGTAAGTTGTGTTAGTTTCAAACAACACACAACAATACAATAAACCGGTTGCATGCTTTATCTTGTTTAGTCGGCACACATAAACAAATAGCACACAAGCCGAGGGACACCTCGTTAGCAAGCAGGCTACAAGAAAACCATACCGTTCACCGTTGACGTCGGTTGTTTATTCTCCTCCGGAGTTCCACTTACTCAAACCCTAAAACATTCATCGAATCGGGTGGTTAATTCCTTGTAATTAACCTAGCTTACTTAATCACTAAGGATTTCCGACTAACAACCTCTAAGTCTTTATAGTTTTAAACTTATACACTTAAATCACTTAACTTCTCCTTATTTTTTTAAGTCCTTATATGCTTATCTTTCTAATCATCATTACCCTCATAATGACTCACTACTAATGCCTCTTATCATTCTTAAATTTTAAATTTTTTTATTAGACTGGACCGCCCCAACCCTGGGGAGGTCCCCTGGGGCGGTCCACAACAGAAGCAATCGGTTCTGCAAATTTCAACTGGACCTCCCCACAGGGACGGTCCCTTGGGGCGGTCCGAGACAAAACCCATTTTTCAAAGTGTTTTTCTACTCATTTTGAACTCCAAATTCACCCCAATCTTTTCCTAATCATTTCACATATTTTCCAACATGTTTTAACATCATTTTAGCACCTCAAAATCCTCCTAATTCATCCACCAAACTCATACTTAATTCCTTGATCTTTCACTCAATTTCTTACAAAAATTCCTAACACTTATGCTTAGTTTCTTACACTTCCAACATGAAGATTTTGCCTAAGACCTCAACTAACCAAAATGTTTCTTCACAACCATCTTAACTACTCCTCAAGCATCATTATGCATTCCTATTTCCTTTACTCAAACTTCTCAAAGTTCTCAAAGACATATTGCATCTCCATGCATAATTTCCTTTCCTTTACACTTTCTTCTCATCATTCCCAACTGGAACATATATATGCATTACTAATCATACTCTTAACACCTTACATCTTTTCTCCTTTATATGGACCACTCTAGGTTCCTCTTAAACACTTTCGTCTTCAACATCCAGGTCCTCTCATTACCATCAAGGTTATACTCACTAGTTCACACCTAAACCTCTCAAAACATTTTTACAACATTTCCTACAAAATTTTGCTCCATCTAATACATATCTTATATCTCAATCATGGTGTGTTTAATCCACCCATTAAACCTCAAACTCTTGCTAATAAAAACTAGGTCATACTAATCCTCAAGAACACGTTAGTTTAGTTATTTCTACCAAAACCTCCTTTAGTGCTTCCTAGTACAACCTAGGTCATAACACTCACAACTACTACTTAAAACACTTGGTTTCTACTCAAATTTTGCCATAGCTTCTCTAGTATATTATCATGCCCAAACACATAGTTTTTCATCCCTTAACAACTTAAGACAATCCAATCCTCAATGGATTTTCTCAAAACACCAATTACACTCATATACATTAATTCATATTACAATGCATAAACCTTAAATTGCATAGCACTAAGGCTCTTAAATGACATGGATCTTAGGCCCTTAAATGACATGGCTCTTAGGCCCTTAAATGACATGAATTTAAACACTGAATTTCCCACATATAAAAGATTTCAACCTGCAATTACACACATCAATGCTCCCATAGCAATATAAGTGTTCTCATATTCCATCTTATGCTTATCTTACTAACTCATCTCCATTGGCTCCTTAGTCACAAGTTCAAAAGCTTGTTTAAATCCTTTTTCCTAGGTTATATAACCCACTACCTAATGTAAGCTCCAAGCTACATTTAGTATTTATCTCAATCACATCCCTTAATGCATTAAACCACCTTAAGGTAAGACATTTACCTTGTTTTTCAAGCTTTTCTCTCAATTTCCTCCTTTGGTTTTCTTGATGGAAAATCAGCCAAGGACTTTAATTCTCTTGCCATTGTTCTAATACACATCCAAATAATCTAATGAGTACTAAGCAACATGCCTAAACTCATAGAATTCAATCTTAGGTTAGAATGTGTTTTAAGGCATTAAAAATGGATGTTTACCTTGGAGTCTCAAGATGGACTTGGTAATGAATCAAAGAGGACCTCTCCTAGTCCTTTAAAGATTGGAATGAGCTAGTTCAAGGAGTAAAACAAAGCTCCATGAGAAGATGATTTTTGGCCATATGTAAAAATGGAGGAAAGTTGATTTTTCTTTCACTTTCCTTACCTTGGATGAATGGAGAAGCAAAAGAGCTCTTCAAACTTGATTTTCCCCCTTCAATGGAGTTTTTCCATGGCACTAAATTTTAGCTTTTGGAGATTTGAAAAGAGCACTTTGAAGCCCTTGACTTAACTAAGAGAAATATGTGTTTTGTTTTGGATTTGGAGTTTTGTGTTGACTTGGGAAAGCCATGGAAGTTGAAGAACAATGGAGGGCTGAAGCTTTTACGGTTTGGAGCAGAGGGAATGAAGAAAAACGTTGGGGAAGAAGGAAGGAATGAGAGGAGAGGAGAGAGGAGGGAGTAAAGTAAAATTTTGTTACTTTTGTAAAAGCAAATAGTGTTTTATTCCTTTCCTTCTTCTTTTCTAAGATTTCTGGCTGCCTTAGGTGATGAGTCACCATACAAAACCGTGACCCCTTAGATATTTAGGTGTTTTTTGACCATTGACCACTTAAGAAAGTCATTTGACTTATTTTGGGCACTATTCATAATTAGTGCACAAATTAGTGAAAATTTTGATTTCTCATTGATTTAGGCTTCCTAATGTGATACTAATTAGTACACATGTTGATTAAGGTGTAATCATGGGCATTTAGCCACTCAAAACCCATTTCTAAGACAAATTTTCAAAAATATGCTTTAATCCTTAAAGCACAATTTGTGTTTAAGCTTGTTTTTGAGCTTGGTTTTCTTTTATAATTGATTTAACATGTCCATTAGCATGTTAATAAGGTCTTAGAATGATATTTGGGTGCTAATCAAAGTTACTCCAAGCTTAGAGCATGTTTTTGCTTAAATTGCTCTTATGGCGTTTCCTTGTGTTTTCTTTGGTTTAGATTGTCTACCAATGTTCCTAAGGCATGTTTTAGCCTTATTACATCATAACTTGATGTTTACTTAACATACTTAGGTTTGGGGTATTTCAGTGTAGTATATATCTCGTTCATCACTGCGGTTAATTATTGTCGTTATTTTATTATTATTTCTTTTCTGCTTCTTTACTCGCATGGGCGAGTAATGGCATGTGACACCCGAGTGAGAATTATTAGTGTTTAACTTCCGTTGTAAGATGTCTTTAGTTATGCTACGAGAGTGATTATTACGCGTTTAATGTGAGGGGTGTTACAAATTATGTGTAGCCCGACTAAACGGGTAAGTGTTGACTAATAACAAATTAGTTCCATTAAGGTAATAACCCCAAGGACTAAAGGTCACAGTAATGTATTTTAACAAACATTGAGTTGTTAGCCTTATTATTTGTATTCCATTATTTGGATATGTGTTGATTGTGAGTATGATGTGTGTTTATAGCGTTTCAAGCATGATTTAAATAAATTAATCGCATGCTCAAACGAAAAATAGTTGTGTGCGACTGATAAGTGTCCAAATGAGCATGTTTTAAAGGTGTATTTCACATATTATATTAGCACTTTTCTTGTTCATCTCTCCACTTTGATTAGTTTTCCTCTAGTTTATGTTTTATTAGTTATCTCACAAATTTATTGGTTAAACATGAGTAAAACCAAGATGGGAGCAAAGTAGACAAAGAGACGAACGTGTAGGCGCAAACGGCTCGAAAAACGGAGTCCAAACGAAGAATCTAGAGCCGGTCAAAGTTCGCAAAAGAAAACAAGTCAAAGACTTGTGTCCGGGTTGCGTCCGCATAACTAAGGCCGGACGTGAGTAGTATTGTCCGTGTCTTGTCCGGATAACAAAGGCCGGACGTGAGACATGCTGTCCGTGTCTTGTCCGCCCAAACAAAGCCGGACAGAGGGAGGACGTGAGCAAGGTGTGTCCGTGGAAATAAACCCGGACAGGGGACGGACAATTCAGAGACGTCCGGCCCTAAAAGGGCGGAAACAAACCCGGACGCAACCATTTTAAAGAATCCGTCTGTGGAATTAAGCCAGGACAAGGGGCGGACAAGACTCAATATGACCATGGATTAATGGACGGACAGAAACAAGGACGCGTGTAAATACAACGCAGATCCAGAAATTAACGCGACAGTTTTCTTCGCCCACTGTCTTCCCCAATTGCTTCTTCCTTTGCGGCGCCTACAGACATGTCGAACTGCTCCATTAACAATATCAGGCGCCTGCCTTAAATCCTTCACACGTCTGTCTGCAATCAATCTTCTTCCTCTTTCCATCTTCTATATAAACACATTGCACCTTCAACCAAAACACACGCTCAATCCCCAGAACTCAACACTCCAAATCACTAATTCCACATACAAAATCCTACGTACACGCTCCACTCTTCGTTCTCTTCATTTCTCCATTCACCATCCACACCTCTCGCATTATTATTACGTCCAACCTCTGACTGTCATATTACGAGTTAATATGTCAGGCTAAGGAGGATTAACTCCGGGCGAAGGTTTAGCTGTAATTTGTTTAATTATGTAATCTATATTTCTACCGGTTAAAATAAATACAGTTTGTTACGATTAAAGTTTATCTCTCACCTTTTTAATAAATTTCATGAATTTATTAAAATGCTTTACAAAATCTGTTTTAATCTGATCGATGATAAGCAGATAGGTTCGATTAATTTGTAAATCTGTAGGAAACTTGTTTTCATCGGATAAGTTAGTACTCAGTTGCAAGAATATTATTCCTTTTTACTCTGCCGTTTACTAGTACTTGCTTGAGTTTTCATCGGACCTTGCATTTTCTGGTAAACAAGTTCTTATGAGTCTATGATTTAGTCCTTAAGATAATAACAGGAATTTTGCCAAACTATTATAATAAACCGGTAGAGATAGCATAATTAATCAGATTATATAAACCTGAACCCGGAGTTCCGTTTAATTTATCTTCAACTCAATTAATTTTATCTGTTGTTTTACTTTACAAAAACAAGTCAATTTCCCCCTTTTGTGACAAGCTTAGGTACTATATTATTTCGCTATAAGTCCCACGGTTTGACCCCGGCCGCTTCTGTCTTACTATACTACTGCAACCGGGTTTTATTTGCAGCCCGACGGATATTTTGAGTATTAATTTCTTTCTCAATTGTTTTAATTACACCAGTTCCAATCACTCACAATATAAAGTCTGCAAAATGGCGCCGTTGCCGGGGACTTGATTTATTCTAGTCCCTAAGCCCCAGATAATTCACCTGTTATATTATAATATTCTGTTTATATTATTTTGTTGTTTGTTTAATTTCTGACATCTAACTTCAGACATCTAACTTCGTACATCTAACTTCGAACATCTAATTTCTGACATTTACTTTTCTGTTATTTCAATTTCCATTGTCCTTTAAATTTCAGTAAACTAATTCCTAACATTTACATTTCTGTCATTTAATTTTCTGTAACTAACTTCTAACATTTAATTTCTGTCAACTAATTACTAACATTTTAATTTTCTGTCTCTAACTACAAACCTTAAAATTTCTGTCATTTAATTTTCTGTCATTTTAATTTTCTGTCTCTAACTACTAACATTAAATTTCTGTCATCTAATTCCTAACATTTAAATTCTGTCATTTAAATTTCAGTCAATTAAAATAAAAAAAAATAGTTCTTAATTTTTGAATTATTTCTGTTTAACTGTTGAATTTCCCCCTCCCTATTTCTTTCCATTTTTATTCATTTTATCACATCATGAATTTCTTTTTTCTGTTTTGAGTGGTGAATGCCTTTTACCAGGTCACACAGCCTCCCGGAAAATATTAATAATCACACGGTTGGTTACATCCCAGAGATCGAGAGAACCTTTCTGCGCACCCTAAGGCAGAACCGAACTCAACAAAACATAACCACCACAGTGATAGAATCTAACCCGGAAGCTGACATGGCATCTTCACCAGCTACAGTTCGAAACATCAACAGGCCGTCTAATCTAGGACAACAGTCTGCCATCATCCTTCCTCACCTTACCCCATCCGAATACGATGAGTGGCAGAAGCTAAAGCCATATCATCAAATCCGATGTGTAAAGGAGTTGGGCATGTTTGATGGCTCCAGTCCTGACGAAGCTCTGTTACATGTTACCAAGTTCTTGCAGCATACCAACAGTCTAACTGCGACCGACGCAGTACTTCAGTACGCAAGACTGTCATTATTCCCTTACAGCCTGACGGGAAATGCGAGAAAATGGTATCACAGCCTGACACCAAGTACCATTGGTACTTGGGATGAAACCAAGCTCTACGACAAATTCCTGCCCCCAAGCCGAACGTTGGAAATGATTGCTGAAATCTACAATTTCAGACAGCCAGGGTCGGAAAACATTTGTGAAACTTGGGACCGTTTCAAAGGACTACTACTTACTTGTCCTCACCATGGTCTGACGAAAGAACAAGTATCACAATTGTTCTACAAAGGCTTGATCGGTCCGTGCAGAACAATGGTATTGTCCTCGTTAGGGGCTGACATTCTGAAAAAGCCAGGAGAACAGTTTCTGAACAGCATGGAGTCTCTCTGTGAAGAGATCAGAGACTGGGCTACAAGTGGATCAAGGGGCGGCGCTCCAGGTTTATACCATGTTGGGGAAAGTGATAACAAGTTTGACCAGCTGATGAAAAGCCATGAGCAACTCATGGAGAGCAATGCTCAGCAGGCAACAAAAGTAAGTACTCTGCAGAAAGTGGTTGAGCAGATGGCTATGAACTCCTACCCCCAGCAAGCTAAGTCGATGACTCCCCGATCATCTACAATCCCTCCAGGATATGCTCCTCTATCCCAATCATCTCCTGATATTTCTTGTACGCAATGTGGTGGGCCTCATAATTATGAACAATGCCCCCAACTACAAGAATTAAGAGCAGCAGAGGAAGCAAACTATCTCACCAACAATTCAGGGTACAAGCAGCCTTGGCAACGTAACATGAACCCCAATCTTCGCTACTCAAACACCGACAATATCCAAAACCCACATACACTACAACCATCTCAAAATTATAGACCTTAGTCCAATTTTCAAGGAGGCCAAAGGCAGTATCAACAACAGCCTTATGGCAATGATGCTTCTTCGAGTCGACCCACTCAACCTCCTTCAAATCCTGAATCTGAAATGTCCCAAATGTCAGAGATGTTTAAAGCGATGATGGGTAAGTCCCGAGACATGCAAGAGGAGGTCGCAGCCCTGTGCAAAGACCAAAGAGCCTTGCAGTCCCAAATTCAACAGCTACTCACCCAACAAAGACCTCCTGGTCAATTCCCTTCACAAACTAACCCTAATCCAAGAGAGCAAGCAAATTCAATCCTTATAGAAGATGGCACATTCCAATCAGCAAACTTGAGTGCAGTCTCCCTAAGGAGTGGAAGAGAACTTGCTACTAGAAAAGAAAAAGAAAATCAAGAAGAGGCCAGCATCAATGATGAAGACACAACCAATCCAGCCTCACCTCCCCCAGAAATCCAAGTTCCTATTCCTGCTACTCCATCTCCATCCCAAATAACTATCGACATTCCAGCTTCATCTCCTAAAAACAGTGAACTCTCATTTCCCAACAGGATGAAAAAGAAGCACCTAGATGAACAGTTTTCCAAATTCTTGAGCATTTTCAAGAAACTGACTCTCGACATACCTCTAATCGATGCTTTGCAAGAGATGCCCAATTACGCCAAGTTTCTAAAGGATCTCCTAACAAAGAAAAAGAAGAAACCTGGAAAAGAAATAGTGCACCTCACGGAGGAATGCTCTACTGCCCTTCTTCGAGCACTCCCTCCCAAACAAACAGATCCAGGAAATCCCGTTATCCCGTGTTTTATAGGTGGAGTGGACTATGGAAGCGGTTTATGCGACCTGGGAGCCAGTATTAATATCATGCCCTACGCCACCTTCTTGAAAGTAAAAGGAGGGGAGATGCAGCCGGTCCCATTCAAGCTGCAACTAGCCGATAGATCGGAGATAAAACCAATAGGAATAGTCCGAGATCTAGTAGTCGGAGTGGATCGCTTCATTTTTCCAGCCGACTTTATCATTTTAGAAATGGATGACGATGTCGAAGTCCCCTTAATTTTGGGTTGACCATTTCTGAGTACTGCTAAAGCAGTCATTGATGTCCACGATGGGAAAATCACTCTGCGGTACGAGGACGAAAAGATCGAGTTCGACATGAAGAAGATGATGAAGAAGACCTCTAACCTTGCTCATCCTGCGAAAACAGTGGATTTAATAGATGATGATGAGGAGGAATTCGATTTCTTTACAGAAGATGACATATATTACCTATCCTCCCTCACAAGTACTAAGACCAAACCACTGGAGCAAGTATTGGTCGCTTCTCTAGAGGAAAATGTAGAGGATCCGGAAGTTAACGTCATGCTGGCGTACGTGGAAAAAGGAAAAGCAGGTTATCAAGCCTACCGTCCTACGATGGAAAGACTTGACCGAGAACCACAAAAGTCCATTCCCTCAGTAGAGCAGCCACCTGAACTCGAGCTTAAAGAATTACCCTCTAACCTCAAGTATGCCTTCCTAGCAGAACATAATCAATTGCCCGTCATTGTTTCCTCTTCTCTAAATTCCGGGCAAGAGAATAGGCTACTCGAAGTGCTAAAGAAGCATAAGACGGCAATCGGGTGGACTCTCGCTGACATCAAAGGAATCGATCCCTCCTACTGCACGCATCACATCTACATGGAGGACAATTACAAAACTGTCACGCAACCCCAACGTTGGCTAAACCCTAACCTAAAGGAGGTAGTTAAAAAGGAGGTTCTGAAACTCCTAGACGTGAACATCATTTATCCTATCTCTGACAGTCCATGGGTAAGTCCTGTACAAGTTGCCCCGAAGAAGGGGGCATCGAGGCTGTTGTGAATGATAAGGGAGAGGCTATCCCTCAAAGAAAAATCACTGGTTGGCGCATGTGTATCGACTATAGGCGCTTAAATTTGGCAACCAGGAAAGATCACTTCCCTCTCCCCTTTATTGATCAGATGTTAGAGAGACTAGCAGGGCAAGAGTACTACTGCTTTTTAGATGGGTTCTCAGGGTACTTCCAAATACCAATCGCACCAGAGGACCAGGACAAGACCACTTTCACTTGTCCATACGGCACCTTTGCGTACAGACGAATGCCCTTCGGACTATGTAATGCCCCTGCTACCTTCCAGCGATGCATGCAAGCTATATTCGCTGATTTCATCGAACAGAGCATAGAGGTATTTATGGATGACTTCTCTGTCTATGGCTCTAGTTTTGATAAATGCTTAGCACAACTTGATTTGATCCTAGGACGGTGTGAGGATACAAATCTCGTTTTAAACTGGGAAAAATGTCACTTTATGGTCAAGGACGGGATTGTCCTTGGACATAAAGTATCGGCTGAAGGAATAGAGGTTGATAAGGCCAAGGTAGAGGTTATAGAGAAATTACCGGCACCAACCTCTGTTAAAGATATTCGAGCGTTTCTCGGGCATGCAGGATTCTATCGACGGTTTATACAAGACTTCTCAAAATCACTAAACCATTGACCGACCTGCTACTGAAAGATGCCCCGTTTCATTTTGATGATAATTGTTTAGCTGCTTTCAATACAATAAAACAAAAATTGGTATCTGAACCTGTTGTCATATCACCCGACTGGTCTCTCCCGTTTGAGATCATGTGTGATGCAAGTGACTATGCAGTGGGGGCAGCTCTATGCCAGAAAAAAGAGAAGATTTTGAGAGTGATTGCTTATGCCAGCAAGACACTAAACGATGCCCAGAAGAACTATACTACCACTGAAAAAGAGCTTCTGGCTATAGTATTCTCCCTTGATAAGTTCAGGTCGTACTTATGGGGAAGCAAAGTCATAGTGCACACAGACCACTCTGCTCTCAAATACCTATTTGCAAAACAAGAAGCCAAGCCTCGCTTGTTGCGCTGGATTCTTCTACTGCAGGAGTTTGACATAGAAGTCAAAGACAAGAGCGGAAAATTAAATGTCGTCGCTGACCATCTCTCCCGGTTAGTAACTCCTACGGATAGTGTGCCTATTAACGAATTCTTCCCCGATGAGACTGCCTTTTCTATCACCAAGGTACAAGAGCCATGGTATGCGGACCTGGCCAATTATCTAGTCTCTGGAACAATACCATATGATCTATCTTACTCCCAGAAGAAGAAATTTCTTTCTGATTCAAAACATTATTTCTGGGAAGATCCATATTTGTTCCGAGTCTGTGCGGATGGGTTGATTCGCCGGTGTCTCCCTGAAGATGAGGTTCACAGCGTCATACATTTTTGTCACTCACGGGAAGCCGGTGGTCACCATGGACCCACAAGGACCGCTGCCAAGATCCTGGCCTCAGGATTTTATTGGCCGACTCTTCACAAGGATGTTTACCAATTCTGCACCCAATGTGATAATTGTCAGAGAATGGGTAACACATCTAGGAGACATGAAATGCCACAACAGGGAATACTAGAAGTAGAACTCTTTGATTGTTGGGGCATTGATTTTATGGGACCTTTCCCTTCCTCACAGGGCCACCAATATGTTTTAGTGGCAGTGGATTACGTGTCAAAATGGGTAGAAGCCATACCCTGTCATCATGCTGATTCAAAGACCGTAACCAAATTCCTTAAAAAGCACATCTTTACCCGTTTTGGCGTGCCTAGAATTATTATCAGTGACGGAGGATCCCACTTCTGCAACCGTTCATTTGAAGCGCTTATGGGTAAATACGGGGTACGTCACAAGGTAGCTCTACCTTATCACCCCCAGACAAACGGCCAAGCAGAAGTTTCGAACCGTGAGTTAAAATGGATTCTCCAGAAAACGGTTAACTCATCACGAAAGGATTGGGCATTAAAGTTAGATGATGCGCTTTGGGCTTACCGCACCGCATTCAAGACTCCATCGGGATGTCTCCTTTTAAGCTTGTCTATGGGAAATCATGCCACCTGCCTGTAGAGCTGGAACATAAGGCATATTGGGCACTCAAGGCCCTAAACTTCGATGTAGAAGCCGCAGGAGAAAAGCGTAAGCTTCAACTTTCTGAACTCGAGGAGTTAAGAGATCAGGCATACCACAGTGCGACAATATACAAGGAGCGCACCAAGAAACACCATGACCAAATGATCCACAAACGCGACTTTAAGGTTGGCGACTGGGTGCTGCTTTATAATTCCAGATTGAAAATATTTCCTGGAAAACTCAAATCTCACTGGACTGGCCCATTCCAAGTAGTTGGAACTACTCCTTTTGGTGTTTACGAACTCCAGAATAAGAAAGGAGAATGCTTCAAAGTCAATGGCTCCCGTCTAAAAAGGTATGCTGGTATTCTTGAAAATAATAGTGCTCTGTTAGCAATTTCTTTTGTGCAGGAATACGAGGAAGCCTCCAGCCCAAAGGAACAGAAGACGACACCTCTACGTCATAAGTTTAAGAAAGTGTGCAAACTTCCTAATGCCAGCTGTTTGGATACCTCGCCCTCAAACTCTTCTCCAACCTAAGCTTGGTCAAATGCGTCTAGCTAGAGATGTTAAACCCGGGCAGCTTGGTGGGAGGCAACCCACTATCTATCTTTTATCTTTCCTTTAATTTAATTTTGTTTTCTCTTTTGTACTATATTTCCTTTTATATAATAATAAAATGCGGGTTTTACTTGAGTTCTTCTGGCTGTGTAGAATATTCTTTACAGGTACATTTCATGTCATTCCACAGCTGCACTCAAGTGTGGGGGAGCTCTATACACTCTACGAAATTTGGGGAGTACACTCTTTCCTTTATCAGATTGCATGCCTTGTTAATTTAATTCCATCTACGCAATGAGGGCATTGCTTGAGCTTAAGTGTGGGGGAGAGCCCTTTTCGGGGCATTTTGTGCTTGAAATGTTTAAATCTCTCTGCTTATCTTGCATGTGTTCAAAAATTAAAATTATGGACCCTACTAATGTAGGTTGTTCTCTTTAAAAAAAATATTGTTATGAATTGTGGGATAAAGGGGTACAAAAATTTGATTACTTTTGAGGAGCATTTTTCTTATATGGTGTGACCAAATGATCTGCAATGGTTGGATTTTATTGCTCAGGGTTTCTTTCTGTCCTCTCTCTTAGGGATTGCTAAGGGGTGCCTCTCTGTTAAAAAAAAAAGAGAAAATAATAATAAGCAAGGGACTTGCGAGACACCATTGGTAACCAACAAAAGAGGTTGAGTGTTCTTAAATACAAAGGCGTGATGCCTACATTTTATCTTCTCATCCCTTATGCAAAAGTGAAACAAATGCATAAATCTATTTTCCTTTTGTTTTCTCCTCAATGCCCATTCTTGAGAGAATTTGACCGTGGTAAAAGTTCTCAAAGTCACCTAAACTAAGAAGCATTGAAGCACCTTGGATCATACCCCGAAACTCTAATTTTATTTTACCTTGAGCACACCTTTGCCATTAGCAGTTGATGGATCACACACCTCGAAAAGTTAAAGATCATGAACTGTTCACCTCCTTATCATACCCTTCATAATAATATTTGTTAGTATTCAGCATTCCCTACTTACTTGGGTACATGGTTTTTCTTGAGGACAAGCAAAAAGATAAGTGTGGGGGTGTGATAAGTGTCCAAATGAGCATGTTTTATAGGTGTATTTCACATATTATATTAGCACTTTTCTTGCTCATCTCTCCACTTTGATTAGTTTTCCTCTAGTTTATGTTTTATTAGTTATCTCACAAATTTATTGGTTAAACATGAGGAAAACCAAGCTGGGAGCAAAGTAGACGAAGAGACGAACGCGTAGGCGCAAACGGCTCGAAAAACGGAGTCCAAACGAAGAATCTAGAGCCGGTCAAAGTTCGCAAAAGAAAACAAGTCAAAGACTTGCGTCCGGGTTGCGTCCGCATAACTAAGGCCGGACGTGAGTAGTTTTGTCCGTGTCTTGTCCGGATAACAAAGGCCGGACGTGAGACATGTTGTCCGTGTCTTGTCCGCCCAAACAAAGCCGGACAGAGGGAGGACGTGAGCAAGGTGTGTCCGTGGAAATAAACCCGGATAGGGGACGGACAATTCAGAGACGTCCGGCCCTAAAAGGGCAGACACAAACCCGGACGCAACCATTTTAAAGAATCCGTCCGTGGAATTAAGCTAGGACAAGGGGCGGACAAGACTCAATATGACCGTGGATTAATGGACGGACAGAAACAAGGACGCGTGTAAATACAACGCAGATCCAGAAATTAACGCGACAGTTTTCTTCGCCCACTGTCTTCCCCAATTGCTTCTTCCTTTGCGGCGCCTACAGACATGTCGAACTGCTCCATTAACAATATCAGGCGCCTGCCTTAAATCCCTCACGCGTCTGTCTGCAATCAATCTTCTTCCTCTTTCCATCTTCTATATAAACACACTGCACCTTCAACCAAAACACACGCTCAATCCCCAGAACTCAACACTCCAAATCACTCATTCCACATACAAAATCCTACGTACACGCTCCACTCTTCGTTCTCTTCATTTCTCCATTCACCATTCACACCTCTCGCATTATTATTACGTCCAACCTCTGACTGTCATATTACGAGTTAATATGTCAGGCTAAGGAGGATTAACTCCGGGCGAAGGTTTAGCTGTAATTTGTTTAATTATGTAATCTATATTTCTACCGGTTAAAATAAATACAGTTTGTTACGATTAAAGTTTATCTCTCGCCTTTTTAATAAATTTCATGAATTTATTAAAATGCTTTACAAAATCTGTTTTAATCTGATCGATGATAAGCAGATAGGTTCGATTAATTCGTAAATCTGTAGGAAACTTGTTTTCATCGGATAAGTTAGTACTCAGTTGCAAGAATATTATTCCTTTTTACTCTGCCGTTTACTAGTGCTTGCTTGAGTTTTCATCGGACCTTGCATTTTCTGGTAAACGAGTTCTTATGAGTCTATGATTTAGTCCTTAAGATAATAACAGGAATTTTGCCAAACTATTATAATAAACCGGTAGAGATAGCATAATTAATCAGATTATATAAACCTGAACCCGGAGTTCCGTTTAATTTATCTTCAACTCAATTAATTTTATCTGTTGTTTTACTTTACAAAAACAAGTCAATTTCCCCCTTTTGTGACAAGCTTAGGTTACAATATTATTTCGCTATAAGTCCCACGGTTTGACCCCGCCCGCTTCTGTCTTACTATACTACTGCGACCGGGTTTTATTTGCAGCCCGACGGATATTTTGAGTATTAATTTCTTTCTCAATTGTTTTAATTACACCAGTTCCAACCACTCACAATATAAAGTCTGCAGTGACCCGGTAGTAGCGGGTTGCACGTCTACCATACCAGCAAAGGTGCTGAGCCCCTTTGGAGCCACCAATTACTTTTCAAGTACAATGAAGCTGCCCTGCGATCGAGAGTAGGACGGGAATGGTTGTGCATGGGTAGAATATATTGTGTTAAGTGTATTTAATAGTGGTGTAAGACCGAACTTGTTGTCGGCAATAGTTTGTAAAATACTCGATACAGTTGGAATGTAATGTATTTGACTCGGTTAGAATGGAATGGATATGTGATCTGTAAGTGCTCGGTAATCTTGTCCCTCAGACCGGTACATTGTATAAGTATTAGCCTTGTTAGCCACGTGGGTGGCTAACGGCGTGTAACACCAGTCGGTTGAGTTAATTGTTGTGTAGTATTTCCGCCGCGATCCGTTGTTAAGTACAGTGTTTTTAGTTGCGGTGTTACAATACTAGTTGTTTTTAGAAAAAATAAAATAAAGAATTTTAATTGTCGATTTTCTTAAATTTTTTGCTTAGTTATAGTAATAATATATTTATTTAAAGGGAAATTTCATGATATACCCCGAGGTTTGAGCGAATTTTACGAGATACCCCTGAGGTTTCATTTTCACTACGAGATACCCCTAAGTTTTCACTTTCTTTACGAGATACCCTTGAGATTTCATTTTCATTACATACCCCTGAGGTTTCAATTTTATTACGGGATGTCCCTCCGTTCAAATTCTGATAATACTATATTTTTCATATCTCTATTTTACCCTCACACTGTAACCTCAGGGGTTTATGGTAATTAATAATTAAAGATCATATAAATTTTGAAATCAATTTAAAAAAAAATAAATACACGAAAAAAAGAAATAAATAAATGGAAATGACGAAAAAATAAAAATTAAATTATTTTGAAAAATAAACATAAATTGTTAAAGTGTTATGTAAGGATGACTTAAAATCGTAAAAAGTTATAACAATAATATGAATAATATTAAAAGTAACAATTATATAGTACATAGAAAAACTTATTATGTAAAATTGAAAAATAAAGTATAAAAACCATAAAATTGATCTTTTTTCTTGTGATCCTTGATATCAAAATAATATATTTATTAATAAATTTTTATAATTTATAATTTTTTTTAATAATTTCATATATTTAATGTAATTGTTATAACTTTTTTTATTTTAAGTTACAAGTATAATAGCTTTAAGTTATGTAACAATATATGTTTTCCAAATAAATTAATTTTTTATTGTTTAGTCATTTTTATTTATTTTTGAAATTTTATGATTTCAATTCTTTTTGTTTTCATAATTTTTATTCATTTTTTTAAAAACTGAATTCAACATTAATTTGTTCTATAATTATCTTTGAGTATTTTGCTTACTTTTTAAATTTATAAAAAAATTGACCATAAACCCCAGAGGTTACGGTGCGAGGATAAAATAGGGATATAAAAATTTTAATATATAAGAACGGAGGGGCATCCCGTAATAAAGTTGAAACCTCATAGGCATCTCGGAATGAAAATTAAATCTCAGGGGTATCTCGTAAAGAAAATAAAACATTAATGATATTTCATAGTGAAAATGAAACCTAAAGTATCTTCGGTCAAACGTGAAATTTCCCTTATTTAAATTTAAAATTTGAATTTAAATAATAGATTACTTTGTTCTTAGATACTTTCTATAGATTTTTACTAAACGGTACAGGGAAGCTAGAGAAGAACGTAGTCAACGGCTCTATTAGAATCTCTGGCGCGTCAGCCCCCTACTCCTAAAAATGATCGTTGGGAAATCCGAGCATAAAATACATGACAACCGTTAGATTACATCCCAGGCTCATATAAATTTGACCACCATGTTACCTCATAAAACATCTCCGCATTAGGAATCGCAAGTGCAACCACCACATCACCCGACGATACCCAGAGAGACAGAGAACGACGAAGATGGCCACCAGAATCGCACTGCAGGACCAACACCAAGGTAGTAATTCCCAGATGTTTGAACTTTCTCGTTTCCATCTTCTTGGTGATTCAATTCGACTCACTAGAATCCCTGATATCTTTTTCTGCTCTTGCGCACCCGAAAATTTGAATAAAGGGGCTTCGTATCGTTATTGCTATTGAAGAGCAGTACCCATTTCTTCATGATCTGGGTTGCAGTCATGTCTTGAAAAAGCATTGTTGATTCAAAGATAACAATAGAAGTAGATTATGTGTACTGATGACCGTGGATGTGGTGTTAGAAAGGATCTAAAGGGGTTCCCGATTAGTATTTGGTGCTTCTTTTTACTGAAAACGGTGGAGTTTGGTTTGCAATTCTTTCTGAGATGGTCCAATTTAGATGAATGCACTGAGAAGTAACAACCTGTAAATGAATATGTCAGAAAATAACCTTTTTTCTTGCGGAGTGTTGTACCTGGCTCTGTTCTGCTTCTTCAGATGATGAATGGAATTACTGATCTGAAAAAAAAAATCGATGTCTTTGTTTTTCAAGGTGGAGGAGTCAAGCATAAGAACTTCCCAGGAGGCAACAGCAACAACAACAGAAGAAGCCGCACCGCGCTTGGAGACATTGGGAATTTGGTAAAAGTTCCAACCGTTCAAGGAAAGCCAATCAATCGCCCTATTACAAGGTTCTTCATTCCCTCAATTTCATTTCTTTCTGGGTCCTTGAAAGTGGGTTGGGTTTGTCTACTTGATTCTAATGGTGTGTATATTATCTAAAACGTTATAGAAATTTTGGTGCAAAACTTTTGGCAAATGCACAAGTAGCAGCCGACAAGAGCAAGGTGAGTTTAATTCGACAAGACTCTTTTTTTCCAATTTGATCATGTATATCTCCTATGATAAAGACTAATCATGTTTTGTATCCCTGCAGAAACAAGGAGAGAGAGTAGCCGATCTTGGGCCAGTGGCAAATCATAAACCCAGAAAAGGAGCGGCTGTGGTTACTAAGGCGGCAGGAATAGTTGGGCAGAAGAAGTTGCAACCTTGCAGCAAAGCAGTTAAAGCAACAGTAGGAGGTCCTTCAGAGAGTAATGGAGTCAAGCAGAAGAACTTCCCAGGAGGCAACAGCAACAACAACAGAAGAAGCCGCACCGCGCTTGGAGACATTGGGAATTTGGTAAAAGTTCCAACCGTTCAAGGAAAGCCGATCAATCGCCCTATTACAAGGTTCTTCATTCCCTGGATTTCATTTCTTTCTGGGTCCTTGAAAGTGGGTTGGGTTTGTCTACTTGATTCTAATGGTGTGCATATTATCTAAAACGTTATAGAAATTTTGGTGCAAAACATTTGGCAAATGCACAAGTAGCAGCCGACAAGAACAAGGTGAGTATAATTCGACAAGACTCTTTTTTTCCAATTTGATCATATATATCTCCTATGATAAAGACTAATCATGTTTTGTATCCCTGCAGAAACAAGGAGAGAGAGTAGCCGATCTTGGGCCAGTGGCAAATCATAAACCCAGAAAAGGAGCGGCTGTGGTTACTAAGGCAGCAGGAATAGTTGGGCAGAAGAAGTTGCAACCTTGCACCAAAGCAGTCAAAGCAACAGTAGGAGGTCCTTCAGAGAATAATGGAAGAGCTGTGGTTGCTAAAGAAGATGGATACAAGAGGAAATGTCCCACTTTTACTTCAGTTCTCGCTGCTCGCAGCAAGGTGGTATATAAACATTTTTTCTCTTGTCAAATTCAAGTCAAAGATAGACTGATTTCTTGTTTTGCGTGTATCCCTGCAGAAACAAGGAGAGAGAGTAGCCGATCTTGGGCCAGTGGCAAATCATAAACCCAGAAAAGAAGGGGCGGCAAGAGTAGTTGGGCAGAAGAAGTTGCAACCTTGCAGCAAAGCAGTTAAAGCAACAGTAGGAGGTCCTTCAGAGAGTAATGGAAAAGTTGTGGTCGCTAAAGAAGATGGATCTAAGAAGAAACGTCCCACTTTTACTCCATTTCTCGTTCTCGCTGCTCGCACCATGGTGATTTATAACATCCTTTTTCATGTCAAATTCAAGTCAAAGATAGACTAATTTCTCTAACATTTTAATGGATGGGTTCTATATATACAGGAAGCATTGGGGGTTCCGAAGAAGGTCATCAAAGAACAACTATTGAACGTCGATGAGGGTGACATTAACAATGAACTAGCTGTTGTTGAATACGTTGAAGATATAAGCCAGTTTTACAAGCTTTCAGAGGTAACTGAGTTTGGAAACTTGAATTTCAGATTAAAATTCCATTTGTGTTTTGTGTTCCTGTGGTTAATGTTGTGATTGACAAATTTGGTTGTTGAATATGTTGAAGATATTAGCCAGTTTTACAAGCTTTCCGAGGTAACTGAGTTTGGAAACTTGAATTTTAGATTAAAATTCCATTTTTGTTTTGTGTTCCTGTGGTTAATGCTGTGATTGACAAATTTGGTTGTTTAGGATGAGAGCCGTTTGCCAAATCATAAACCCAGAAAAGAAGGGGCGGATGTGGTTACAAAGGCGGCAGTAGTAGTTGGGCAGAAGAAGTTGCAATCTTGCAGCAAAGCGGTCAAAGCAACAGTAGGAGGTTCTTCAGAGAATAATGGAAGTGCTGTGATCGCTAAAGAAGATGGATCCCAGAGGAAAGGTTCCGCTCTTGCTCTTGCTTCAGAGAATAATGGAAGAGCTGTGATCGCTAAAGAAGATGGATCCCCGAGGACATGTTCCGTTCTTGCTCGTGCTTTAGCTCTCCGCGAGGTGATATATATAAACATCTTTTTTCTTGTCAAATTCAAGTCAAAGACAGACTGATTTCTTTGTTAACTTCTTTTTTCTTGTCAAATTCAAGTCAAAGACAGACTGATTTCTTTGTTTTGCGTGATCATCATTCCCTAACATTTTAATGGATGGGTTATATATACAGGAAGCATTCGAGCTTCTAAAGAAGGCAAAGAAAGAAATGGAGAAAAGGCGAGCTAGAGCTGAACGCATTAAAATTATTAACCAGTTTTACGAGGTAACTGAGTTTGGAAACTTGAATTTCAGTTTAAAATCCCATTTTTGTTTTAATGTTGTGATTGACAAATTTGGTTGTGTAGGACTACATGTCAAATTGTAAACCCATGAGAATAATGGCCAAAGCGGTCAAAGCAACAGTAGGTAGTCCTTCGGAGAATAATGAAAGAGCTGTGGTCGCTAAAGAAGATGGATCCAATAGGAAAGATCTCACTTTTTCTTCAGGTCTCGCTGCTCGCAGCAAGGTGATATATAAACATATTTTTTCTTGTCAAAGATAGACTGATTTCTTGTTTTGCGTGATTATCATTTTCTAACATTTTAATGGATGGGGGTTGTATACAGGAATCATGCGGGGTTCCAAAGATGGTCAAAGGGCAAATAGTCAACATCGATGAGGGTGACATTAACAATGAACTAGCTGTTGTTGAATACGTTGAAGATATTAACCAGTTTTACAAGCTTTCGGAGGTAACTGAGTTTAATTTTCAGATTAAAATTGCTTTTTTGTTTTGTGTTCCTGTGGTTAATGTTGTGATTGACAAATTTGGTTGTTTAGGATGAGAGCCGGTTGCAAGACTACATGTCAAAACAGCCAGACATAAATGAGAGGATGAGATCAAATCTGGTGGACTGGATGATAGAATATCATTACAACTTTGAGCTCATGCCAGAAACACTCTACCTGACCATCAACATAGTCGACAGATTCCTCTCGGTGAAGACAGTACCCTGCAAGGAACTGAAGTTGGTGGGGATTAGCTCATTGCTGATTGCGAGCAAGTATGAAGAGATCTGCCCAATGGGAGTAAATGATGTGGTTTTCATCTCAGACAGAGCTTACACAAACACCCAAGTGCTTGCTATGGAGAAGGCCATTCTTGGGAAATTGGGTTGGGAATTAACTGTGTCCACGCCCTACATGTTCCTACCTAGATATATTAAGGCTTCTTCTGATTCGTCAGACGTAGAGGTTGGTATCTAGTTATTGAATTTTGTCATATCAGATGTTTGCAGTTTTGTTTGTGTGTGTGCCTGATCTGATGTTGATTGATTGAAATTTTGATGAATGTAGATGGAGCACATGGTTTTCTTCTATGCTGAGCTTGGGTTGATGAATTACTCAACGATGATGTCATTCTGCCCATCTATGCTTGCTGCATCAAGTGTTTATGCTGCGAGATGTACTCTGAACAAGACTACGTTGTGGACTGAAACTCTCAAGCATTATACCGGATACTCAGAAAACCAGCTCAAGGAATGTGCAAAGGTTTTGTTGGAATTGCATTCATTGGCATTGACAACAAGGGCAGTTGTTTACAGGAAGTACGCAATGTCAGATTTTGAGTTCGTCGCTCACAAAGCTCCTGCCAAAATCCTTTTGGCATAATAGATCGTAGCTAGTATAGAAAATGACATTTTTTTAATCCCGCTTAATAAAGTATAGTAAATTTTTTAATATAAATATTCTATTTAGTTACACTTAACTTATGTTAAATTTAGATACAAATATGTATATATAAAATATTATTTGTTTCGTTAATTCTCAAACAAACTGAAGAGATCAAAGATATGGTTTTTTTTTTATTTCATAACGAAAGTGAATGGGTCCAAAAAGGATTTGTGTGTGGGGCAAACATAAAGGATAACGAAGAACAGAGAAATATGTTCTAACCAATAATAATGTAATGCGGGCCTCTTTCAAAAAAAAATAATAATGCAGTGCGGGGAAAATGGCTAATTACAACGAAAACTAAAAAGAAACATTAAAAAATATTTATCCGGGTCGTCTCTCTTGCTTCACACTGGTCTGGCTGGACTGGACCAATGGCGTCGTATCTTCTTGCGAAATTTCTGCTCCGCCCAGCCGCGAACAACAACATTACCACCACCACCTCGCCATCCTTCTTAGTCACCACTACTTCCTTCGATCCCATCCACAAGAAGAAATCAATAACTATACCACAGGGTAAAGAAGAAAACCCCATGGCTGGATGGATCCGTTCGAGGACACGGAGATGGACGAATCCTTAATGGAATACGGAAAAAATTATACAGATGGGAAACAGGAAGAGGATGCATCAAGACCATCCGATAACCCAGACAACCCATACGGGTTTCTGAAGTTCCCACCGGGAATGACAGTAGAAGGTGTGAGCAGATGCTGCTGCTGTGTAATGTCTGGTGGTGTTTATGAGAAGATGGGTACCCTGGGGTTCAGTTCAGACTTATGAACTTAATAATGTTAGGTGGGCTGATGTGTATGATCCTGATGATGATTTTCCTGAGTATGTGGATATGATTGGTGTTCTTAAGATTGGTTGGCGTTCGTTTTGATATGGCTCAGAGACATACCACCACCTTTCAGAAGTCAAATTGCCGAACTAATCGAATTCAGTTGCATCTGAGCTATTTGAAACGGCTATAAATTGTGTTTGTGTGTGTCTGTTTCAGAATGGGTACTATGATCTGGTGCTGTCAACAAAACTGGCAGAGTCATCCTATTCACAGTAATGGTGCGCTTCCCAGAGGCTGTTTTGATCATCTCAACACGAATGCATGTTTCTTAAGCATGCTTACTGTTTTTATTTATTCAATATGTTTTTATTAGTCTATACTTATGAATAAGCTGGTTGATCATATATGTGGAAGCTTATGCTGAATCCGTGTTGCCAATGGACGAAGCTTTCTTAACTTATATTTCTCTTTACGTCTTTGTATGTGTGTTTGGGTAGAGAGAGTGATTATGGTAATAATTTAGCATGCTTTGTTGTGGTGCTTGCGATGACACCGTTAGCAAAATTAATTAGTTACTTAAATGTTCCACCACTTTGTTTTTTACACTTTATTTTCTAATTAGTTGGTAGTATATCCCATCTATTAAGCAAAAGACAAAAAACTCAGTAAAATAATTTAGTGCGGGGGACTAGCACCTCTATCATTGACACGAAAGAAAGAATTAGTGCAGTATCTTCTCTCGACCGTCTTACCACTACTAATTGTGTTCCTGCCCAAAAAACTTGCCTAGTTTATGTCTTAATCAAATCATTTCTATAACATCAGAAGGGAGGGTTTGTAAAAAAAAAGATCCATTTTGTTGTTATCATCCAGGTTTACGGGCAAAAGTATGCATATGAGGATGGCTTGTTCTGGTTAGTGTTGGTTGATAAACAAAATGAGAGATAAATATGATTGAATTCTTCGGTGATCTTTAATTGAGGGTTCATAAGACTTTACCATGATTGCTGCAACCTATTAGGTCGTTGGATCTATAACCTTTGGTTATTACAAATCTAATTCAATATATTTACTTCATTAACGCTCGTCAAAAGTCCAAGCTCCCGTTTTGTTTTCCACAGACTAAGGAGGGGATGATGTCTAGAGGTAGTTTTTTTTTTTTGAAAGAAAAGATAAGCTATATATTGAGAAACGGAAAGAACTTACAACCTATGAAACCAGATTTAACTACTGAAACAAGCAGCACCTATACACCAAACTATCGCTCCAAATAATCCTCCAAACCGAAACTTCTACAAATTCTGATGTTCCTCCTTGTCGCTGGGAACTTAAATCTGTTCCATCTCACCTTTAACTCCCCTAGAATATTAGCAACACATCTATTCTTGTTAGGCCTAATCTCAGAAAAAACACATTCATTTCTCAATCTCCAAATATGGTAAATAGAGACACCAATAGCAGAACAGCGCATCTTGTAAACCAGAGAGGCTTTACACTTGGAATTCCACAAACAGAACATACACTCTAAAAAGGTAGTCGGCAGTTTGCAGCATAACCATGAATGCAGGACTTCCTTAAAAACCTCTCTGCTAAATTCACAGGCAAAAAACAGATGATCTCTTGATTCTTCATCCCCACAGAACTCACATTTGCCATTGGTGTCAATCTTCCAAGCCTTAAGCCTATCCTTACTAGCAAGCCTATTCTGACAAGCAAGCCACCAGATGAAAGAGGCATGAGGAGTGCAGAAATTTGACCAGATGATTCGATCCCATCCAGACCCCAGAGGCGTAGGATGAATCAGATCGTAAATAATCTTTGTTGGTAACCGTGACTGCACCTCCATCCTCTCTTTGATACCATTTAACAGATTCTTCTCCTCCAACTCATCTCTAATTTGCAAGCAACATCTCCACCAATATGCATGACTCCCCTTAAGTTTAACCGACCAAATCGAATCACTCTTCAGTAGGTATGCTCTACACCATCTATTAAGTGCAGACTGGTGAGGACCAACCTCATTCAGCTTAACAAAATTACTCATCATTGCTGCTTTATTCCATGATAACACCTCTTTAATCCCCAGACCACCATTAGCTTTAGGTCTACAAATATTCTCCCAAGCAACTGGCGCCTTCTTACCACTATTACCACCACTCCAAAGAAAATTCCTGCACTTCTGGATAAGCATTTGCACAACATACTTTGGAAACAGAAACACATTCGCCCAAAAACGTTGTATACTTATCAGAGTGCTCTCCACCAACTTTAATCTACCAGCATAGCTCAAATTTCTAGCAGCCCAGTGAGAAATTCTAGCAGTGATTTTATTAATCAGAGGCAAAAAATCATTTCTGTCTAACCTGTGCGTAGACAAAGGGACTCCAAGGTATTTGATTGGCAGAGATCCCTCTTCAAACCTCAAAACATCCAAGATTTTCCTTTTCTCCACTTCAGTGACACCTCCAAAGAACACTCTGCATTTCTGATGGCTTACAAACAGACCCGACGAGCTGGAAAACTTATCAATGATGCCTTTAATTATTCTAACAGAACCCACATCACCTCTGCAGAATATTAACAGATCATCAGCAAAACAGAGGTGATTAATCCCCACTTTTTCACACTTTGGATGGAAATTAAAGTTTGGATCCTCTTGAGCCTCCGATAGCATCCTACTCAAGAATTCCATACAAAGAACAAAAATAAGGGGGGGAGAGGATCACCCTGTCTTAATCCCCTCTCACCCTTAAAGAATCCACAACTTCGTCCATTGATCAAGATGGAATAGTATGGTGTAGAGACACAGCACATAACCCACCTAATGAATTTATCTTCAAACCCAAATCCCACCAGAACTTCCTCCACAAATTCCCAGCTGACACTGTCATATGCTTTGTGGATATCTACTTTAAAAGCACATCTCGGAGAAATATTTCTTCTGTTGTACCCTTGGATTATTTCCTGACATAAAAGGATATTATGAGCCAGACTCCTACCAGCTACAAACGCACCTTGACAGTCACTGGTAATCCAAGGTAAAACCTCCTTCAATCTACTAGTAATGATCTTTGAAATCACCTTATAAATCACGTTACAGCAAGCAATCGGTCTCAAATCTATGACTTTCAGAGGATTTTCAACCTTAGGAATCAGAGAAATAAGCGTGGAATTAACCTGCTTCAGAATTCTCTCCTTTTCAAAGAAACTTTTGGTCGCATAAATCACATCACCCCCCCACAATATGCCAAACAGATTTAAAAAACAAGGAGTTAAATCCATCAGGCCCTGGACTCTTTGTATTTTTAATCGATGACAGAGCTTCCCAGACTTCTTTATCAGAAATACGCAACAGCAGCTTCTCATTCAACTCCTGAGAAACTCTTTCCCCTCTCAGGAAAGTGCTCTGATTACACTGAGATCTATTATACATTTTCTGTCCTAATAGACCTTTGTAGAACTCCACTATATGCTTCTGAATATCCTCCTCCTCCATTAATCTCTGACCCTGATCATCTTCCAGAACTAGAATCTTAGAGGATTGATTCCTCGCATTCAAGACTCTAAAGAAATAAGCACTAGCCTCATCCCCCATCTGTAACCAGTCAATTTTGGCTTGCTGGGCCAACTGACTATGTAACATATCCATGCTCAGATTATACTCACTAATCTGCTTAATCTCTCTATCAATCAGATTAGTATCAAAAGGATTAACCTCCAATAACTTCTGAATCTCATGAAGCTTAACTTGACTGACTTCCACCTTCTTCCTAAGATTACAAATTTAGTCTTATTCAGACTTTTGAGCCTACTCTTAATCATCTTCAACTTTTGAATAATCTTGAACATTGGGCAGCCACTGATCTTAGCACTCCAACACTCTCTGATTATGTCAAAATAACTTCCATCAGAAACCCAAATATTACGAAATCTGAACAGACTAGGCAACTTGTCACACCTTTTATCAAGCATCACCAGCCCTGGAGAATGATCTGAAACGTCCGGGGGACAAAACATAACATGGGAATCCACATATTTACAGATCCAGCTGTTATTCACCAGTACCCTATCCAGTTTGCAACAAATCCTAGACCTCAGGTCCTTGACATGCTTGTTGGTCCAGGTATAAAAAGCGCCTGAAAACTTCAGATCATGCACATCAACAGCCTCAACACAAGAAACAAAATCCTCATCCACGGATGTATTAAAAATCATTTTTTCCCCAAATTTTAACATACAATTAAAATCCCCCATCAACAACCAAGGCTCTTTCATTGACTCACCCAAATTCCTGATATCATCCCACAAACTATTCCTGTCTAAAATAGTATTAGCTGCATACACCGCAGTAAGCCAGAAAACCACTCCCTCCCTCTTGCATTCCACTTTACAATGTATAATCTGATTCGAGATATATACATCTTGAATACTCCACAAACTATCATCCCACAACAGCAAGATACGACAATTAATATCTTTGTCAATATTAGACAAAAATTTCCACTTCTTATTACACCAGGCAGCAATACTACCAAATTTATTAACTCTCACCCGAGTCTCTAACACAGCAAAAATGCTCACCTTATTCTCAGCCGCAAACCTATCAATGGCAGCTCTCTTATTCGCAGAATTCAAACCTCTAATATTCCAGAAAGCAAATTGAACTCTACCCATTAGGAACTTCTCTTCTGGAATCCAAACCCGCAGAGGAATTGCTACAATCCTGTTTGGACAAGCTCTGTCGCAAATTCCTCCTAGCCCCCACCACTTTCCACCCTTCCTGATCATTATCCTTAGTAGTATTTGCTTTAACCTGCCCTTGAACACCGATCACCTGGCCCATAGAAGCAGATTGATCCTTACCAAGGTGGGTATCTACCCCCTTCACACTAATATTCTCCGTCTGATTACCTCTTTCCAGATCAATTCTCACCTCATTCCCTTTATTTTTCTGGCATCGATTTGAAGAATGTCCAAAGCTCTTACACTCTTCACAATACCATGGCCTCCATTCATAAATGATGCGTTGAACATAACTCACCCCATCTCCATCCACAAGAACAATCTCATCCTTCGGTTTAACTTTCGCATCCATCTCCACAAGGATCCTAGCAAAACCAATCTTCTCCTTATTCACTGTAAGTTTGTCCGCCATGATAGGGTTTCCAATTTACTAGCGATTCTACTCAACATCCTCGGAGACCAGAATTGTAGATCTAGATTCGGTAACTTTACCCAAACTGGGATAGACGATAAGTTAGCCAGATCAAGTTTACACCCCGGCTTCCAAATTCTCAGCACCATCGGGTGGTTCCCTTGCACAAACCAAGGACCACCCTCAACAATCCGCATCATATCCTCTCTATTCTCAAATCGAAAGATAAACACTCCCGCATCATTTTGCAAAATCTTCGGGATTGCCAATTTACTCCATCTAGCTTGAACAAACCTTTCCATAGCTAGATAGGAAAGCCGAACCCCCAAAGCCGCACCCACCAATGAGTTCTGCCAGTAATCGCACTCCATTTGGACCTCATTCTTCGTAAATTTCAAGATCGGAGTCTCATCCTCCTGAAACGACTCCAGATCTAGACAGTTCTCTCTCTCCCTGTTATTAGCAACAACATCACTCCAGGACTTCTTCGGTTGAGGAATCGCCCCCATCGGCACAGCCGCCCCATTCTTCCTCCCAGAAATTTCTTCGAATCCATCTCCTTTGGGCTGAACCTCAACTAGTTCGTCTACCACAATCTCATTCAGGATCTTATCATGACTACCAAACGTCAACGTTTTCTTCGGAGCACCCGAAGATACCACCGTAATAGGCTGATTCTCTGGAGTCGACGAATTCACTGGAGCTCCTAGCAATGGCACTGAAACTTTCGGCTTGCGTCCCCTACCCATGGCAGATCCACAGAGAAAAACTAAGAGAGAGGTGAGAGCTTTCTCTCTCTATTCCATCACTTATACAATTAGAGGTAGTTTCGATCAAGGAGATTTAATGCTGGGAGGGCTTGAAGTTTGGAGCCTTGATGGGCTGATGATACCGATTGGAAGTCCAGGATTTCTAAAGTTTTCTCATTGCTGTAGTTGGTGTTTCGGATTTTGTCGTTTTGAAGTTTCTTTTGAACTTCCTTTCAATTTCTGGCTAAGGATTTTTCCTAAGCTGTATAGACCGACCATCGGTCAATGTACTGCTACATATGTAGCCCCCTTATCAAAAAAAAAATTCAATATATTTACTGAAACTTTCTAATTTTATAAGGTCTTATAGTATGATACTATATACTTGTCTTTTCGTTCAATCAGTTTCTGGATTTTTTTGCTGGAGTCTTAGCTCAAAATAAAACTTTTACTCTTCAGAGCACGTTGTTGTATACTGCAGTTGGCTTCAATTGTTTCATGATTCCTGTTACGAGCATCAACAGTCATTACAAAACATACATGCATTGTTAATCATAGAACCTAATGAATAAACATTTTAAGGCTTATGCTTGGCATGTTGATTTTAACTGTACATTTGTCTGGCCAATGATACTAACATTTTCCTTATTTTACACAATCATATTGAGAATGTCATGAAATTACTGTATGTTTATAATGGTTTCTATTTATATTTCCAACCTTAGAGTTGGTGTGGGTATAGTATTCAACATTTGTGAGACAGATACATACATATATATGTTACAGTGTATCTCTGTATATGTTGTAGTACATATCTGTCGTATTACATATCTCTTTCATATCCCCTTATATCCGTTAGTCCGTCTGCGTATATATATAGTAGATTAGTATAGTCCTTATATGTAATAATAATACGCATTCTTTCCAGTTTGTAATACTCTTTCTGGGTTTCTCCCTTCTGCGTAATAAAGAAGTCTTTGGTGTTTCTTGTTTCTCTCGTCTCTTCCTTCTGCTACGGTTGACATGGTATCAGAGCTCAACCTATGAGCCTTAGATCTGTTCCGCTACCATGGCTCAAGAAAAACCAACCTCAGATCCAGAAGACAAGAGCGGTGAATGCCGAAACCCAGAAGACCAAGAATCGGTGACTCAAGAGAGCAATGCCGACACTGCCGCAGAAATGGGTGACCCCCTTTACCTTCACCCCTCCGATAACCCTAATCAAAGTTTCGGGATTAAATACAAAGGAGCTGGAATTGCTTTCGACGCCTGGAAGCGCGCCGCCATGATTTCCCTAAAGGCCAAGAACAAATTTGGGTTAATCAACGGGCAAGTGACAGAACCGCCTAGATCTTCCGAGCGGTACCCTCTGTGGGAGCGGTGCAACCATACTGTTCTTGCGTGGATCATCAATTCGCTGGACAGCAACATCGCAGAGACGATACTTTATTGTGATACCGCGTATGAAGCTTGGCAAGACCTGTGCCAACGGTACGACTTGGTTAACGGGGCAGAAATCTACTCCATACAACAGGAGATAAGCCAGATTCAACAAGGGGAAGAGAGCGTCACAAGTTACTTCGCAAAGTTGAAGCGTCTCTGGAACAGGCTCAATTCGGCACGAAAGACTCCAAAATGCAGTTGCGGTAATTGCACATGCGACTTAACCAAGCAAATAGAAGCTCATCGACAACAAGATCGGCTGATGAGATTTCTAGACGGTCTGAACGAAAATTTCAAGCAAGCAAAGGGGAATATCTTGATGATGAACCCTCTTCCGACGCTGGAGCAAGCCTACTCCCTCCTGACGCAAGACGAGAAGCAAAGGCAACCCAGCGATGGCAAGAACGAGAATGAAAGTTCCTTGGTCCTCAGTAGCAAATTCGGCGCGGGAAACAAATTGTACAACTCCAAAAAAAGCCAGGCGAAGAAGAACAACAACAATTACAGCAACGGCGTTGCGAAGAAGAAGTCACAAAACCCTAAATGCGCCAATTGCGCAAAAATAGGGCACACCCGCGCTGAGTGCTGGTGGATCGTTGGTTTCCCGACTGACGGAGGAAATCGAAATCAACAACACCAGAGTGATATTACGGCCTCTTCTTCAACAATCCCAGAAGATTACCAGAGAGGAGAAAAGACTAATTCTGAAAGCTCCCCAGTCTCCGGTCTCAGCAGCAAACAACTGAATCAACTTGTCGCCTTCCTCGATCAAAGAAAGGGTCAGCCTGTTGATTCAACGAAAACCTTTGGAGACTTCGCAGGTACTATCGTCCAGTTGCCTAACTATTGTCTCCATAGTGAAACTCCAAGTACATCTGATAAACTTAGACAAACCTGGATATTAGATTCAGGAGCATCAGAACATTTAACTAGGGATAGGAGCTTAATTAAAAACCTAACTAAGTTAAATGCATTGCGAAAAATAACCTTACCTGATGGTCAGAAACGCAAGATAGATAGTATTGGTACTGTTAAACTATCCAATTTTCTTGACCTGCAGCATGTTATGTTTGTTCCCACCTTCCTGTTTAATTTACTGTCTGTTAATAAACTGATAGAACAATTAGACATGATTCTTGTTTTAGACCAACAATGTGCAATTTTGCAGGACTCTAAAAGTGGTTTGCAGGCTAAGATTGCTCACCAAGATTCTAGTTTATACTTGTTAGATCTACCATCATTAGAGAAATTTCTTGCAGATACTAGAAAACCTATTTCTGCTGCTGTTTGTTTGAACACACATAGGATAAACGATGTTAGTGATAAAGTCTTGCTTCTTTGGCACCAGAGACTAGGACACATAGCTGGAGCCAAATTATCTAGACTCGAAACTATTACAGGCATGCAATCTCCTAATGTTTTACCATGTACAGTTTGTTTCAAGGCAAAAGGAAAGAGGCCGAAGTTTGGCCTGTCTGAAATAAAAACGCATGACATTTTTGACATGATTCACACTGATATTTGTGGGCCCATGAGAATTGAATCCATACATGGTCATAAGTATTTCCTAACCATTGTGGATGACTTCTCAAGGGCCACATGGGTTGTCTTGTTGAAAAATAAATCTGAAGCAATGACTCACATAATAAACTTTATAAATCTTGCTGAATGTCAATTCAACAAAAGAATTAAAACCATCAGAAGCGATAACGCTAAGGAGCTAGGAAAATCTCAACAAGGTGTAGAATTTTTCAGAAGTAAAGGGATTGTTCATCAAACTAGCTGCCCTAGAACACCTCAACAAAATGGCATTGTCGAAAGAAAACAAGGTCATTTGATGGAGGTCACTAGAGCTTTACTTTTTCAATCTGCTTTGAACCATGAATATTGGGGTTACTGCCTTGAGCATGCTGCTTTTATTATTAATAGAATACCCTCTAAAGCTATCAAGAATTCTACACCTTTCGAGAAAATACACCAAACTGCTCCTAATTATGATCAATTAAAAGTTTTTGGTTGTCTCTGTTTCATGGCAAACATCGATCCAACAAAATCCAAACTTGATCCCAGATCTGCAGCCTGTGTTTATCTTGGTAATTGTAAAAACACAAAGGGGTACATTATCCTTCAACTCCACACTAAACAGATCAAGATCAGTAGGGATATAGTTTTCTTCGAACACATCCTTCCTCTTTCTGATAGCAATTGGAAACATATATGGCATGATCAATCCCTAGACAATTTTTTCAATTCTGATAACAATGTGGATCACTTTGACTATGAATGGACAGAAGATCATACATCCAACAGAAGCAGACCCACTGCTACAGAAAGTTCACTACCTACATACGCAGGGGGTGATTATCATTCGAAGACACACCCCCCTCTCCTAATCTCTCACCCACTATCTCCACAGAACAACAACATCCTCCCTCTCCCACCAGAAACACTGCTACCAGCAATACATATCCCTCCTCTCTCCCTGATTCTCCAGAAAACCAACAATCTGAAACTCCTCTTCGAAGATCCACACGAACCCATAGACAACCAGAGAGACTGCGTGATTATATCTGCAATTCTGCTCCAACAATTTCAGATGTTTTCACAAATCTCATAGTTGACAGATTAAATCCCTCCCTTCCTACAACAAGCTTACAATCTGTCACCACACTCACAGATCTCTCTCCCATCAGAAATATCTCTCTCTCCTCTGTTCTGAACAGCAATTTCCTTCCTACCCTTCTCTCTCTCAAAGAACCAAAATCCTACGCTGAGGCAAGCAAACAACCTCAATGGATCCAAGCAATGAAAGAAGAATTTGAAGCTCTTCAGAAAAACCACACTTGGACCATAGTGGATTTGCCAAAACACAAAAAACCCATCAGCTGTAAATGGGTCTATAAGACCAAACTAAAAGCTGATGGGACCCTAGAGCGTTTCAAAGCTCGTCTAGTAGTGAGAGGCTTCACCTAAAAATATGGCCTAGACTATGAGGAAACTTTCTCACCAGTCATCAAACTCACTACTATTAGAGCTCTCATTATCACTGCTGTAAAAAGGGGTTGGACACTAGATCAACTAGACATCAACAATGCCTTTTTACACGGAGATTTGCATGAGGACGTGTACATGAATATACCTCAAGGTCTCACTGTTTTAGGCCCTAAAAAAGCTTGCAAACTTCATAAATCTTTGTATGGTCTAAAACAAGCTTCAAGACAATGGTATGACAAGTTAGGAAATTTTTTAAAACACCTTGGCTACACTCAATCTTTAAATGACTACTCTCTTTTCTTGAAAAAGAAAAAAGATAAACACACCTACTTAAGAGTCTATGTTGATGACTTATTGATCATTGGGAATGATAATACAGAAATTAAAAATCTGAAAAACAGATTGCATGAGGAATTTAAAATCAAAGATTTGGGTCGGCTTAGTTACTTTTTAGGCATGGAGTTCTTACAAACAAAAGATGGTTTAGTCATGTCTCAGAGGAAATATGCTAACCAAATATTATGTGATTACAATATGCAAGATTCTCGTGTTTCTGTCTCTCCTTTACAGCTTAATCAGAAACTCTCACCAGACACAGGGACACTCCTTGCAGACACCACCACATATCGCAGGCTGATAGGGAAGTTAAACTTCCTTACAAACTCTAGACCAGATATTTGTTATGTTGTTCAGCATCTTAGTCAATTTCTGCAAACACCTACTGATGCACACTACACAGCAGCTCTCCACACACTTTCTTATATAAAAGGTACAGTAGGTTATGGACTGCATTTTAATGATTCTACTCATTTCAGTTTAATGGATTATTGTGATGCAGATTGGGCCTCATGTCCCATAACAAGGAAGTCCATCTCCTGGTATTATATATATACTTCTTGGCGGTTCTCCATTAAGCTGGAAATCGAAGAAGCAGGCTTCTGTTGCACTTTCCTCTGCAGAAGTAGAGTATAGATCAATGCGCCAGATCACAGCAGAACTGAGTTGGCTCTCCCGTCTTCTCCACGAACTGGACATTCAAGACATACAGCCGATCCCCCTCAAATGTGACAACCTAGCTGCCATCTACATCGCCAAGAACCCCGTCTCCCATGAGCGGACAAAACATGTGGAAATAGACTGCCACTATGTCAGAGAATGCCTACAAAACGGTCTCATAGATGTACAATACATTCCTAGTGTTCACCAACTCGCGGATGTCTTGACTAAGCCTCTCACTGGCAAACAATACAACACGATTCTTCCTAAGTTAGGCCTTCAGCAGACAACAAACAAGGCACAGATTCACCAATCTGCACCTTGAGGGGGTGTGTGAGACAGATACATACATATATATGTTACAGTGTATCTCTGTATATATTGTAGTACATATCTGTCGTATTACATATCTCTTTCATATCCCCTTATATCCGTTAGTCCGTCTGCGTATATATATAGTAGATTAGTATAGTCCTTATATGTAATAATAATACACATTCTTTCCAGTCTGTAATACTCTTTCTGGGTTTCTCCCTTCTGCGTAATAAAGAAGTCTTTGGTGTTTCTTGTTTCTCTCGTCTCTTCCTTCTGCTACGGTTAACAACATTGGGTTTCATGAACCATTTATTTGCTGCTGTGCAGCTTCTTTGGGTGTCTATTGCGTTTGTTTAACAGATTGAGTGCAGATTATGATGTGAAGTGGTATATGTATTACTTCTTTTTCTTTTTTTTTGCAGATTGGTGCGGGAGGTTTGAATTAATTGGACATGAGATCTCGCACGGGGAGAAGATGTATTTTTTGATGATCGTGAAGTTTAAATGGTTATATTTAAGAACACTTGTGAGTTGTGAAGCTGATTACTATTGTAACTTTTGGTAGGATGTAAGTTTTTGTAATGTTTCAAGTTTCATTCATAAGTTTTAGGATACTTCTAAGATAGATGACTATGGAAATACTCTCTCCGTCCCCCATTGACCTTCCCCTTTACTATTTGAGTATGTCGTTTGATTTCAATATTTAACATGTAAAATAACATAATTTTATAAATCTAAGTATTACAATGGAATCCTTATATGAAAAACTATATGTTATAGAAATTTGTTTTATAAAATTATTTTATCTTATATGTTTAATATTGAAGTGGAAAAACGTGTCAAAAAGCAAACAGGAAGGTCAATTAGGGACGGAGGTAGTATTAGCTAAGATTTCCATTTGGAGCCCTTTAACAAAGTTGCGACTGGGGATATCATTTTAATTTGGTATATATATATTGAACCAACTTTTTAAATAATTACTGGGTTTTGTATTGCTACAAATTTATAATTTGTAGTATTCGAATTCCTATGAGAAACGTTCTATACTACTTATGAAAATGTTTGCTAGTTATGAAGACTATTTTGGGAATGTTGCGACTATGGATAAAATGTCATAGGTGTTTCAGTTATAAATGTCGTAGTTGCTTGTATATAATTCAGGTTATATGAGTTTGTTTGTGAAAATTATCAGGAACAAAACATTTCGTAGGTGACAATTTAAGAAATGAAATATTTCGTAGGTAATAAGATTATCTGAGATGGAAATTTCGTTGGTGATAATTAATTTTGAGGTGAAGCATTTCATATGTAGTAATATATGAAATAAGAAATTTCGTAAGTGATAATGTTAACTGAGACGGAACATTCTGGTGGTGATAACTTTAACTGAGACGGAATTTTCCATTGGTGATAATCCTTTTCTAAGACGGAATTTTCCGTCTGTGATATTATTATCATCTACGGAGTTTTCCGTCTGTAAAAGTTCATACTATCACCGACGGGTTAAAAACTTATAACAATAATATGAAGAATGTTAAAAGTAACAATTTCATATAGTACATAGAAAAACACATTATTTAAAAGTAGAAAAATAAAGTATAATGATCATTTTTCTTGTGATTATTGATATTAAAATGTATATTTGTTTAAAAAATTCTAATTCACAAAATTATTGAATAATTTCTTATAATTTAATTTTTATGATTTTAAGTCATCATCATCATAGTTAATTTAATAATGTAACAAATTATATCTTTTACAAATAAATTAATTGTTTATTGTTAGTCATTTCTAATTATTTTTAATTTATGTTTTTGTAATTATTTTCTTTTTTTAAATAGAATTCAAATTTCACATGATATTTAATTATTTTTTATGTATTTTGTACATTTTAATTTTAAAAATACTCACCATAAAACCCTAAGGTTATTACAAATTTACAAGGGCATAAGGTGTGAGGGTAAAAAGGGATATGCAAAATAAAATATATTAGAATTTGAACGACGGGGCATCTCGTAATAAAGTTAACATCCCAGGGGGACCATAATGAAAATGAAACCTTAGGGGTTTCTCGTAAAGAAAATGAAACCTCAAAGTATCTTATAATTGAAATGAAACCTCAAGAATATCTTGTTATTCCTTCAAACCTCAGATGTATCTTGTAAAGAAAATGAAACCTATCTCATAATAAAAATAAAACCTTAAGAGTATCTCCTAAAATTTGCTGGAACCTTAGTGTATCGCGTAAAAACGATTCTAGCTGTCATCCAAAAAATTATCATTCTGCCGAAAAGAGAAACAAGCGAGCAGCGTGCCCGCACTTGAGTCTATACGGCTCATTTGATGTGGCAGTTCAGTCAATTGCTGACTGAACTGTTTTACTGGTTGAGTTGTTTTTTTACTAATTAACTTTAAATGATTGTAACTTTCAAAATATACGTCCAAAACGAAAAAAAATTTATAATTGTTCATCTAAATTCAAGCTCTTCAATACAAAACCAAACATGAATATGTTTCGACAATTTTAAAATTGTATAGTATTTACATGTATATATTTGCTCATATCAATGAGACTTATGATTCACCATATACAATTTAAAATACATTAGATAGCAATAATAATACACCATAAACAATAATAATCTATTATTAGTCTGAAATTGTTATGTGAAGGAAATATATGATTCACCATAAAAGGTTTAACATACATAATACAAATAAAAATAATACACCACAGAACAATAAAAATACATCACCAAACAATAATAATACACCACAAACAATAATGATTTTTATTGGTTCTGAAGTTTATTATCTAATTTACCGCTTATTAGTTAATGAATCATAATATAAATTTTAATGAATCATAATATCAATTTTAATGAATCATAAGATCTAAATTAATGAATCATACCATATCATTGTAAAACATATAAATAATACATCACAAAACATTAATAAAAAAATAATAATTGTTATTGGCTTCAAAGTTTGTTATATAATCCTGAACTTATTAGTTAATGAATCATAATATCAATTTTAATGAATCATAATATCAGAATTGATGAATCGTATCTTTATAATAGTGTATCATCGCAAACATATAAAAAAAATCAAACAATTATACAACACTAAAAATATTTGGTATGTATGAAAAATACATGATTCACCATATAAAGTTTAAAATATACTATACAACTATACTAATACACTACAAAACAATAATGATTTTTTACTGGTTCAAAAGTTTGTTATCTAATTCACCACTTATTAGTTTATGAATCATAATATCAATTTTAAATTTTAATGAATCATAATATCAAAATTAATGAACCATATTATCATTCTAGTGTATCATCGTTAAAATGTAAAAATATTTTTTTTTTCAAAGTTGAAAAAAACATATTCATGTCCGGTCTTGTTTTGAATAGCTTGAATTTAGGTGAACAATGATATAATTTTTTTTCATTTTAGACTTATATATTAAAAGTTACAACAATTTAAAGTTAATACAAATTTTCTTCTTACTCATGTCCACATAAGTAATCCAATCAGCATGTTGACTGGGCTGCCACATATGATGACCGGACCAAGTATGATGCAGACCACCGTGCAGTCGAATCTGCGGTTATTCTTATCCGAGTGGGAAGGAAATTTGGTGAAGGAAAGCAAATTCCGTGTAGCAACGGACAAATTTTTTTTTTCCTATATAACTAACTAACCGAGATTGACATCATACTGATGCAATCTTTATCTGCTCACACACTACTAATAGCACCACAACTATAATCTATACTATTTGATATATAAATCTTAGAATGATATTTTATATTATAATGTAATTTATTGACCTTTACGTGTTTTTTTTTACTTTTCTTAAAAAATATTTTGGTCGATTCAACCGTAAAGCTGGTTATAAAAATTATAAACAAATATTATTGACGTATAAATTTTTTAAATAATTGATAAAATAACAAACATTAAGCTAATATTTATATCTTTTATAAAATTAAAAACGTGACATATCATGCTTTAAAAAATATTGAACCTAAAAATTATATGTTATCGAGCATTCATAAAACCAATGGATAATGAATATGAAAAATGGATTCCAACAACTCAGTTTATTATTTCCAAACATTTATAACCTTCACATTCATTAATCAATCAAGCTCAGTAAACTAATACTAAACTGTAAGAAAATATTCATATACACAACTATTTGACAAGAACGACGCTATATAGCAGTTGGTGTTATCTATTTTGAAATAGTCATGGAAACAATTATAGAAGGGTGTGTACATGTTTCTTATCACCAGTGGAAACATTTATAAATTATCGTGGATGCGTAAAAATTAAGAAAAAATGAATACGTAAGATTGACTCCAACAACTCATTTTATCATTTCCAAGCGTTTATATCCTTCACGTTTATCAATAAGTCAAGCACTAGAAACTGATAAATGATAAGAAAATATTCTTATACACAATGATTATATAAGAACGTCCAAAGACAAAGATAAATAAGTTAGTGTCATCTTTTTCATTATAGTGATGGAAATGATTATAAAAGGTTGTGTACATGTTTTTAATCATCGGTGGAAATGATTATAAATTATCATGGATACGTAAAAACTAAGTTTAATAAATACGTAATTTTTAACCTAATTGACTGACTGCATGAATACGCGTGCTAAAAGCCTTACTCTACCACAATGTATGTATAAAACAGAAACTCAAGGGGCCTAACTCAGATAGCCTAGTAATAGTGTTACCCTAGGAAAACCTCCCATACTTTAATGAGCTTAAATACCTACAATCCTACCCGTTTCAAAACCGGAATCACACAAACCATAAGTAAAGGACGGAAGAGTCAACGAGACCAACAATTGCCAAGGATGAGAAAGAGAATTGCAGCTGACCCACACCGCACTAATAGCCCAGCCTTGAGGGTATACTTGCCATAACGAGTACCACAATAGTTACCATACTGATGGCTCAACCTGCATGGCGCACTTGCCACAGCAAGCGCTATGATAATCCACACACTAACAATTCCGCCTAACTTGCGCACTTGCTACAGCAAGTGCTGCAACTACAATCAATTCTAAAAGATTGTGTAGACCAGAGGGTATAACGCCATGGCAACCGGCAAATACCCAACTTTCTTACAATCCCGTAACATGAAGAAATAAGAACTACAACTTGTCATGGAACAGGGTCGCATACATTAATACATACGAAAAGATCACAAATCATGTGATAAAATTACATGGTATACTTCATGTAATTACAATAAATGATAACGAAATACCCTAAACATTAATTACCCTAATTCACAAGGGCTTAATCAAATGGAAGAGACTAGTCAATGATTGACCATCAAAGAAAAATGGTTAAGGAGCAATATTCATCAAAGAATATTACAACCTCTAAACATACATAGACATAGATAAATATGTATAGTCCAAGATGGACAACAAACCACACATGAAATTATGAACTAAAGAGATTACATTAACAAGGAGAAAACAACTCCTAAAATTAATACAACATGTAACATATTAATGCATGTATAAATATCACAAATAATGTGATAAGATTATATAAATTATTTTATATAGTCAAACCAAATTATAAGTGCAATAACCACTTATACACACACATTAGAACAAGGAAATAACATATGTAACAACTTCTAGCAGCAGACAGCTTCTCAATTTCCAAAATCAGCATGTTTCCACCAAAAACCAGCAGTTGACAGCTTCTGCAAAATCATCAGCAGACAACTTCTCAATTTCCAGCAGCAGGACCTAACAACAACCTTTGATTTTTAAAACCATCAACAGACGTTCCACCAAACACCAAAACCAACATTTGACAGCTTCTGCAAAATCATCAGCAGACAACTTCTCAATTTCAAGCAGTAGGACCCAACAACAGCCCCCAACAGCTGTCCCCAAATGAACTTAAGTCATAATATTTTCAAAATCCCCCCCCCAAATCAGGTTGCATCTGGCCACAAGAGTGAGAGAGGGGACCTAAAAGGTGAACAAAAGTAAAATAAGGGAATAAGGTACACATAGCCTTACACAGCTAACACCTAGATTAAGACATGCTTTACCACTCTTCACTCACTACAATCAAACAAAACAATTTAAACACCCACACACACATCACTTCTCGGCAGCAAATGAGAAAATAAGAAAGAAAAAGCAAGTTTGAAAAGCAAAAAGTACTTTTAAGTCACCAAAAGTCTTCCTAGGAAACCACACCCACACACTTATCTTTACTCTCTTTTCACACTCATTATTTTTTTCCTCATGTTGTACCCACTAAATTCAGCCTCCTCTTCAAGCTCCAAGCCGATGGTAAGCTCTTCCTTCCCTTCACTTTTCTCCTTTTGAAGTTCCATGGAAAAAGACAAGTGTTATTACTTGTTTTGCCTCAAATCTCTTCATTTCTTCACCAAGTTACTAAGAAATATTCTCCCTCACTTTTCAAGGGTAAAAACCTGCTTTTTAATGAGCTGAAATCGGATAGCACACACAAGGCGGTGAACAACAAATTTCAACAACAAACAAGGTAAAGAAAATGTGTTTTAAGCCTTAAATAATCTTTTTCTTCATCAAACAACACCACTCACCCATTCCTCCTTCCATGTCCGAAAATGTGAAGTGTTGGGGCTCAAAAATAAGTACCTATAAGGTGGGGAAAGATATAGACAAGATTCAACACTCCAAAGGTAAAAATGAGCACTAAACTTCCATCTTTTCCTTAGATCCATATATGTCCGAAATTGTGGCCTTAATTACACCCATTTTCTTCCTATTTTTCACACACAAACTGAAGCCCCATATACACCCTTTGGCTTGCCAAAAATTGGAGCAAAACAACCTCAAAGAAGCCTCCAAATGTATGTCATGAACTAAGGTTTTGAGTACCTTAAATTTTCTTTCATCTTAAGATATGTACAAGGTCAGAAAATCTTCCTATTTGCTTAGTTATGACCGAAAATGGGAGCAAAAAATACCAACACTTGAGCTACAAGGTAAAAATCTTCCTTAACGTCATTTTTGTGCTTTAAACTCTAGATTATTGTTAAGCTCGTTAAAAGACCCTAACTTAATCTTTTGTTCTGTAACAATCTGAACCAAAAATTATCCATGTAAACTAGGGAAGTGAGCTTGGCCAAGGAGGTGGAAAGAAGTATGATAAAATCAACTTTTGGAGGGTAAGCTACTAAATTAAGTCCTAAGACTTTTAAAGCATGATTAAGCTTATTTTTTGAGCTATAATCTAAACTATCACTCTGTATAAATTAAGGCCAAGAAGAGGAGCTTCCAAGAAGTAATTTTGGAGCCTTAATCAAGTAAGTTTAGCTTAAAACACAATTTTAAGCTTCAAAGTAATTTTGTTGTGTAATAAATTACAACCGAAAAACTTGCTGGGTATAATGGGTTAATTTAACCTAAAAATGTACTTAAAAATTATGGTAACATGTTTGGCTAAGTTACCTAGGTGAATAATGACTTATAATGCCACAAATATAAATTAAAGGGGTTAAAATGCAAATTATAAAAATTGGGTATAACAGTAAAAATCCATGGGTTATAATGTTATTATAAGTGTTTTATATCATTTAAATTTTATATTTGAAGGTTGTAATAAGGCCATGTGTCTAGGCCATTTTAATGTATTATTTAAGGCTTTTTATGCTTTAAAAGTTATGTATTTGGTTAGTATAAAACTTGGTGAGAAAATCTGATGATAAAGAACTGTTTGGTGAATTTAGACCACCTAAAAATATTAAGCATACATTACCTACGAATTTAGTGGAAATTGAATTAAGTTTAAGCTTAAAATTAAGTTTTAAAAGTAATTGTAAACTTAAATAATGTTCTAGAGAACAAAGGGGTAAAGTGTAGGTGGTCAACTGTAAATAAGTTAAACTTAGAGTGTTAAAATAGTATATGATAGAAAATTAGGCTTTATTTGGAGTTTAGATGAAAAGTATAATTTTTTGTAAAGTTAAGGGCCAAAATGGCAATTATAGGAAAAATCTGGGTTAAATTCATAAATAATGGAAGGTTATGCTCAAGACAGTATATTGAAGGCAACCTTCACTATAGTAGGATGGTTGACCAAGTTAGATGAGAGAAATAATTAAATTAGAAATTTAAATAAAGTTTAGAAGTTAAATGTAAGAATTATAAAACTAATGTGGTCAAAAAGTAATTTCTAAAAGTTGAGGGTAGAAATGATATTAGAAACAGTCCAGGCACTGTTAGGAATTTATTGGAATTTTTGGGGTTAAATTTGGAATTTAATTGATAAGATTGTATAATATATAGTTTAAGTATGATATTGTAAGATTTGTAAATAATATGGGTCAAATTGTAAATATAGAAAAGTTAGTGAATAAGCAAAATAAAACTGTAACAGCAAGGGGTCTGTTTTGTTTTTTATAAAGTATGGTTGAGAACCATAGGTTAAAGTTGGTTAAGAGTATAAATATTATAACATAAGACATAAGGAGTAAAATTATAACATTAGAAAATTAGTGTGGAAGATTTGTAATTAACGGAATTGTCGGGGCTGTTGCGTGAATACAGCAGGTTGGGAAGTGAGATTTAGCATGTGGTTGAGAATACAATAAGTGTCACGCTTATATAAAGTCCAAAAAGATATTAAAAGTAAAGATGATTATAAGTAAGGAATTTTGTAATTCGCTAAAATAATGTGGGTATTTGAGGACTAGTAGAATTATAAAATAACGTGGGGGAATTAAATAAGCCTTGGAGTTTGAAATAATATTTTATATAACACCACAAACATTAAGATCATAGGTCTAAATATTGAGAGGTGATGGATAACACAATATGAGAAAATTAAATGTTACACATGAGAAGGGTTATACAATGAGTTTTATAATTCATATAACTCATATAAATAGGTGAGGTGTAAGTAATTATACCATATGGTGCAGAAATTGTAGAGAAGGATAAAATATATATAAAGGTGGAGGATTAATTACACAACATTAAGTATAACAACTAATGTCAAATTGTAAAGAGTTGAACAAATGAATGAACTATATGATTCAAAGATTATAAAGGGGATTATATATGTACTTGTTGACTTGAATACATTGAACGAGTCAACCCAAATGGACCAAGTCAACTTAATTGATCAGAGAGGGGTAAGTTGACCAACTCACAATCTAAAGGACAATTTAAAGTCTGATAAACTATACGGTCAACTATAACATGTGGTAACAAACTATATTGTTATGTATATAAGAGTAATAACCTATGATTAGGTTGGGTAATGTACGAGTTAAACCTCACGCGTAGTAAACTAATACTACATGTCATTTATAACATAAATAAAGTATGGTTTAAACTAATCCCGAATATACTTGAAAACCTGAGTAACAACAATAACTAACTAAGGGGTTAATCACGGGGTTAATACCAAGGGGATTAGTAGTTATTAGAATACCGAATCGAATTGGATTACGGGAATTAATACTTAGCAGTATATTCCAGAGATACGGGTTATGAGCTATAGAGCGTATAGTGGGCGAGCGTGATACTTCATGCTAGCATTGTTCATCGGTGTAAGGTATGTTATTGTATGATCTGATTGTGCCTGAGGATTTCCTCGGGTTTGGATGTGTGAAATGTTTGATAAGAGGATATGTATGCTCGTATGTAAATGTGTTATATGAGTTATCTGTCGAATATGTGCGCCATTACTTTGTACACGATAGCCATTCGAACCGAGACAGATACCGAACACACACACACACACACACAACATATATATATATATACCTTAAAATAAGATATGAGTAGTGATAGAGAAACATCACTCGTGGAAGTATAATAACATAATTGAACTACCCTAAGCTAACCTAAGAAGAGACGGGAATACCGCTCTCAAGAGGAAGTGAACTCGAGTACAGAAATACACTAGATGACTTCTAGGTATACACTAAAGACCTAAAAGGTCCACATACATTCGAGAAGTTAATCACTGGATGACTTTAGATTGAATCTTAGGCATTTATATTCAGAGAACTTAATCAATTTGGTGAGAGGTTGGTTACGGTAAAAGGTATTGAATATGGAGAGAAATTCAAGACCGCCTGGTTGTGCATTGTGATCACGAGGGGATGACTGACAACAAGTTCGCTTAAGGAAACTCCAAGTATCGAATGGTTACTTGGTCAGAGACACCGCTGTTGGTGAAACGGGTAATTGTGACCCAGTAATATTATATTCTACAACTTTAAGTTGTGGTTTTCTAACAAACGCAAACTTTGTTGGATGGAGGCACCGCCGCTGGTGTAAGGGCATTTAGGCCCAGAAATTGTAAACTAAGTAAGAGTGTGTTGGTAAAGTGAAAGAGTTAAGATGTGGAATAAGAAAAGGAATAAGTTAAGAATTCAATTACATGTAAGAAACAAACAACGACCCTTGAAGCCCTGACACAAGAATCATTAAACCTAACTCTTGTTGCATTATTGTACCTTCTTACACGTTGATCGATTACATGTTTGTTGTTGTATGGAATGAACTATGTGGTTATTGAATGAACTGTTGTTTGGTTTAATATCACATTTTACAGTTATTACATTGTAAAACGGAATAGCATGAAATTGGATTTGCATGTTAACAATTGGGCTAATTAACCTAAGAAGTTTAAAGGTCCATGAGGATCATATAGTAGCATGCTCAGCAGTTGTGCTGAGCCTTTATGGCCACCAATTACAGGATTGCAGCTGCTGAAGATTGATGCGCGAGTGTGGGACTTTTCGGAGTAATTAGCGTTATACTTTATGTTATATCATAGAATTCAGTTGGATTGCATATGGTTAGTTAGATAGATAACTCACTGTCCTTTTTGGGATTTAGTATTGTAAACTGTGTTGTATTTATGTCTCTGTCATCACTGCGGGTTTTTGGATTATGTTTTTGGTAAACGCTTCATTACTCACATGGGTGAGTAATGACGAGTAACACCCAGGTTTAAGTCATGATCGGTTTTATTTTCCGCTGCGACTCAATAAATTTTTTTGTTAGGCGCGTTAGATTATTCAGATTTTGGAGTAGGGGTGTTACAACAGAAGTAGAATTAACATGGGCCTTGACCAGTGAAACATGGAATACTGGTAGGATTGAAGATTCTGGTGGTCTGAGTAATGGTATGGGTGATGGTTAATTGTATTTGTTCCTGCTAAAAGAGGAACTTTATGGTTATGTGTAACACCCCTAAACCTAAACCTGTAACGGCGTCGCAGTTCATAGCATACTAAATAAGAATTCGCAGCGGAAAACCAAACTAGCTACCTTGGTGTTACACGCCGTTACTCACCCTTGTGAGCAACAAGGCAACCTTACTCTTTCCAACATACAACTCCTCACGCTGTGATGAACAGATACTGAGCACTTCCAATTATTACAAACCAAATCCAACTAAATGAGCAACTAACTGAATACAACAATCTCTTTATTACAACATAAAGTAAAACCAACGGTGTTGTTGAAAACACTTCAGCTACCCTCGTGTCCCGCACTCCAGCTTGAGTCTTCTTTAATAACCTGGAATGTTTGGCCCATTGAAGGGCTCAGCAATCGAAATGCTGGTATGCTAAATGTGATCTTAAGTCATCTAGATTCCTTTAGTCGTTTTAGCCATCTTGATATTAGATTCATTACAGGTAATCCGATTTACAAGGATAACAGAAATACTGTAAACACTGAGCAATCACATAACAATTCACCTGCAACATATAGTGCATAATAATACACATCAAACAATAATCAACACCAACAACCCAAATAAGGGCACATATTAAACAACTGTTCTTGTTAGTAGGTCACATGACCCTTATCTTTTAAACCAACCACTTAACCTTTCCAATTAATTTTACCTCAGGCGTCCTGTCAAGACAACCCTTAATAACCTATGAAAATAGACAGTGTGTCCACTGGGTTCCAAAGGAACCGTTACCAGCTGACCTTATGGCCCTGGATAAATATATACTTTGACCGATCCGGTCGAAACTGTGCACCAACGGCAGTGCATTCCGCCATCCCCGAATGTGGCTGATGGATTTCATTTGAGTGACTCCCCATTGAAGTCTCTCGTAGTGATCACTATGCGCAACCAGAAAGTCGAAACAATCCGGATTCCTCTCTTAATAAGTTAGCCCTTTTTTGTCAGTGACATAATAACCAATACTTGAAATAGGACTATCACATTTGACCCTTGTTAGGTTCAATAATACCTAAAGGTCAGTTAGTCCCTTTTTTTTCAGTTTAGATGTATAAACTTTTAGTCATAAGACATTCGCGTATAAGATACAACGCAACAGTTTAAGCATACTATACAATATCAGTCACATAAATCATAGATATCGTTCTTAAACATGTTAACACATACTGGCTTGACCTTAGGATATCCTTAGGACATTCAGACCACACATTAACATCCGTTCACCGTGACAACAGCTAGCTTGACCAGTTCCGCTCTAGGAACCTTTCCCGTACACTGTTATTTATACATACAATAAACGGGTATATTAAACACGACTGTCCACTAAATTACAGTACTGTCTCTACAGAGTTTATTCTCGTTGTAAAATAACTCTGTATGTTATTTATTTTCCCCTGTTATTTTAATAGTGGTTCTAGATACCTACCAGTTCATTATTTTGTGAAGCTCACATGTGATAATGAATTATCATTTATACGGTATATCTTTACCCATTAAATACATACTCATAATTACTATTCCACTTATCATTATATCATATCATTTAGTTATTATGTATAACCACCTTTATTTCATAACTTTATATTATATTTCATATATTCCATAATAATTATATTAACTAGTTTCACTTCCTTTTCTCATTAAATCACAAAACACCTTATTAATTCGATATTTATATAATATACCCAACAACTTAATAAATTACTAAATAACCACATATAATTTCCGGTAATCATAATTGATCCCCTTAACTTTTACAACTTACCAATAACCATATATTTTATAATTTACTAAATACCCATATCTATTCGGAAATTGTAAAACAATTATATTATCTTCTATAAGTTGCCAAATAACCTTATAACTTTTATAATCCACTAATTACCCTTATTAACCTTTGTAAATATTAATTAAACCACCTTACTTTTACAAATCACCAAATACTCTTATTATTTCGGTACTTACAAAATTAATACCACAATTTTCCTAAATTACCAATTAAGCCCATAAGCTCGGTTTAATCATATAGTTTCTATATTTACACTTTTAACCCCAAAACTTTATATAAGTTACTTATTAACTTATAAACTATAGTTAAAATTTTTTCCTAAATAACCAAGTAACACATATCTATTCTTAAATTACATCTCCGCCCATATTAAATTCTATTCTTCATATATACTTCCATAAATTACATTCACCCTAAACTTTTATAAACTAATATTTATTCATAAACCATTTTAACCCAAGTTTTTGGTCAACACTTTGACCAAGACTTAATTCACAATTAATACTTTAATATACCCATAAAATCATAAGTAATTCTCGGCCATACACTAAATTTCCAATAATTACAAAATAGTCCCAAAACTTTGTAAATGTATTCTTAACACTTAAACACTTATTTAAATTTACCAAAATTCATAATATTAATTCCTACCTTATATATACTATAAATATACCAAATCAATCCTTAAGCTCTCGGTTTTTAATTAATTCATAATATGGTTTTAAAACTTGTTTTAAACTTTATAATATGTATATATAAATGTATATAAGCCATATAACACTTCTAAAAATTATGCTAATGACTTAGAATGATTATAAACCCAAAATAGAACATATTATCCTAGATATTTCGGTTTATCCATATATGTATCATATTTAATTTTTGTGACACAATTTCATACCTTAAGGTAGTAATCTACCTTATATGTTATAAATATATTTTCTTGAAACTTTAACTCCATATTTTCGGCCTTATTATTAACATGCCTAAACATAATTTTTATACCAAGTTTGTAGCTTAAATCAAGCTTAAACTTAATAAACCTTAATTATATATACTTACTCCTTAAATCAAGACAATTCTTGTACCTGATTTCTCCTTTCCAAGCTCTCCAAATGCTAATATGATGTAGAGAAATCGGCTCCTTAAATATATTTAGGAGATCCATTTGTTAGACTTCTAACAAAGATTATAAATAATATTTGGAGTAGTTTTACAAGAGTTTTACCTTAGGAATTTATCAAGGTATTTTGATACACCTTGGGATGATTGTAGATCCAAGTTTCCTTCATGAAATAATGAAGAGAACATGTGTTTGAAAGTTCTTATATTTTCGAAAATGGTTTAGGTAATTACTTAGGATTTTCAACATGAATATACCTTAACTTGATCTTGTTGTTCCTTGTGTTTGTTGTTGAATCAAGAACCACCTTGGAGCATATGTGCTTGGCGATTTCTTGTAGGTTTGCTAGGATGATTTCTTGCTTCAAGACTTGATAGAATTAACTAGGAAATTACATTAAAATGGTGTTAGGAACTAGTACACCATTAATGGAGTTATCAACACTTAAGAGATAACTTAACAATGGAGAGAAGAGAGGACAAAAGAAGAGACTCACCCATTCGGCTGAAGCATGGGCAAGGTAATGGAGATAGTCTCGTAAGTTATTAAGACTTAGGATTGAGCTGAATTATTTCTCATTATCATATGTCATTATTATAACCACTTTGATTTCTTAATTAGCTACATATATTTCTTAGTGGTCTAGGCATGCGGCTGGTGGAGTATAATTGAGTTAGGCCATCTCCAATTGTAGTGCTACGGCTGTAGTGGAGCATGATTTAGCTTAGCATTAGTTTAGGATGTTTTAGTTTAATTTAAGTTGTTAACTTGTCTAACTCCTGCAGGTGCGATCGGCTTACAGAAGTGGAGTACAACAGCAGCTCCTATTGATTGCTAGACTTACGTAATGGGGCATTACGGCTAGTTTTAGATTTTTGTTAATTGTAACCAACTTGGTCATGGAAGTTAGGTTAGTGTCCCTGATTAATTTACTACCTAATCAGGGGCGGACCCAGAGATTAAAAGTTGTGGGGTCATGACAAATAAAATTTACTATAGTTATTTTTTTCTAAATTTATGGGGTCACTGACACATAAAAACATCTACCATATAATAAAAAAACTACATTAGAACTTACTATAATTTTTTTCACAAAAGTCATGGGGTCACGTGACCCCGGGTGCCCCCCTTGGGTCCGCCCCTGTACCTAATCATACTCCCTTCTTTACAGATTCCAATCATCACTTATTTGCCCATGGAACAACTTGTTTGAATCGTTTATTGCTTAGTACATATAGATCTTGTTAGTATGTATATACTAATGTCCTTAATTTCATTAATTTACAGCACTAATCTTCTTGTCCATGCAGGTCCTCACGTAATGGAGAATGTGCAGCACTAGACTCTTGTAGTCTTGCGGCTAAAGATGTAGGAGGCTGATTGGATTTGGCTAGTTGTAATTAGATAATCATGTAAGTTAGTGGTTGTTTTCTTTTGATTAGTATAGGACAATGATACTTCTTCTTTTCAGTATAAAATCGGTAGCCCCTTGTGACAACACATGGTCACATGTGAGTGATTTATTTGTTAATTGCCTAAGCATAAAGACTAAGTCTAGCCTAGTATTTTTAATGACATTATTTTCCATGCTAATTTTCTTGTGTTTTCCTTGCAGGTACACGGTTGATGGAGGTCTCAAATTGACTGATTTAAGTTGTTAAATCATCATATAGAACTTGCGTGAGTTACACAAGCATTAGACAAATATTTTTGGATTAAACTAGTTAATTAAGACCTAAACTCACGCATGACATAGGGACCAATTGAGACTTATTTTTCGTTTAATTTTTGCTACAATATATTGTCTAAGACCATACTAATATGTGTAATAGGTCCCAGCATTTAATTGGTACATTTTTATTATAATAAAAGATGAAAGTTCTAGGGTAAAAATGCTGATTTTAGGTACCTTTTTGTCCTAAAAATCGCCCCCATTTGTACTATGAGTTTAGTACTGGAATTAATTGATTTAGATGGTCATTTTAACCACTTTTAAGTTTCTCAACTCGTGGCTCCTCAAAAGCTTCAAGACAATTGCGTAAAACGCATTTTTATGACACCCGAAGGTGCGTTTTTGTGCTTTAAGGATTTTTCTGGGAATTAATTAGTCGCTATGACTTCAAAGTGTTTATTGACATTTTTTATAGTCAATAATAATATATTAAGGTGTCACATTGAGTATATGAGGTTATACTAACTTAGAACACAATTCTTAGGCTACCCGGGCAAAAAGGAGCGTTAAGAAATCCTCCCGGGTATTTTGTCTTTTAACTGCGAATTTATCTTGAGAACTTTATCTTAAATGTTCATTAAGGTACTATTATGCATTTAGAATGAGGTGTAATGCTTTATTTTATTTTATAAGGTATTTCCGGGACTTTCGGGCCTTAAGGGGCCTTTAAGGAAATTCCCGAACATATTGTATTTTCACTCAGTTCTAACTGAGGACTTGTGTTTTAAAGGTCATAAAATGATCCCTGGTTAACTTCATATGAGTTTTAGAGCTTGTATAACTTGTTTATCTTAAGGTCGGGCTTTAACGCACGTTTTTAACCTTAACGAGTTTAGGTGCGTTTTTAACGCCCAAGTGTTTATATACTTTCTTAGGGTTTCATAATCCCCCAAATAATATTTATAATTCCTCAAATAATATTTATAATTCCTCAAGTAATATTTATTTACTTATATTTAATTATTTAAATGTTAGGGGTATTTCATTATGGCCATGTCGACAGGGTTGAAACCGAGTTGGTTTTTTGGAAAATATCCAGAAAAATTCATCATGGATATCAGAACCATCTTCACTTTTACTTAGGTCTCTAAAGACAACTTTCGAGCATCAAAATCTTTTGGTGAAGCGCAGACTGCTGGTATGGCAGAAGACATAAAGTTGGCAGTCTTTGCATCCTCGTCATTAGAAACACTAGCAAAATAGAACATCGTGAGCTTTCCCTCATGTCTAAAACAGAAAATTATACCATTTGGAGAAATTTCAGTCAGCTCATCATTTCCAACCCTAACTTCAACTGTTTCAGAACCAGAAGCTTGGGAAACACATAAGCTTAGAAGCAGATTTTCATCGCCATTTTCTTGGAGCTCAATTCTTGGAAGCCAAGTATCTCTTTCTATATTAACTACTGCAGGCTCATCACCTCCTTGAGGCCATCAAAAACATTATATGCTTATCAGTGTTCTTCATGTGGGCTACAACTGCAAGTTGGCACCGTTCTAAGTAGCTCGTCATGAGGTACGGCCCGAATCCAGATGGTATGATATCCTCAGCAATACATAAAAACAAATCTTGGAAACATACTACAACAAGAGTGGAAGAAGCATTCGTTATATCTTCTCCATTCCTGCACATAACAGCTCGCACGAGGTAATTTTCTTCCTTGCCATCTAGTGTTTGCTCAAAACATCCCAGTATGATACAATCAGGTCGATCCCACCAAATGCTATCAACTCTGAGACTGCTAAAATCATGGATATGCAGCTTCAACTCAGGGATATTTTATGTCTTTCCTTGAGTTCTGGAGACACAATGCTAAGCACATTTTTCCACGTAACAACAATGTACTGCTTGTTTACACTCCATTTAACTACATCAACATCATCCATAACTTGGACCAAACTTTCATGTAGTGTTCCCCTGTACAAGCAATTTCCTCTTGAAAGGATGAGGAAAGAAGATTATGCCTGCTTGTTCCAACAGGTGTCTTTAACAGGTGTAGGTCCAAGGGAGCATGAAAAGAGTGGTACTGGATCAGCTATCTGCGGTTCCTTCTCCGTAGCTTCTGTTATTGTAATAACTTCTTCTAATTCATCAACCTCATCACCCTCAATCATATAAGGTTGGTTTTGCTTGTGTTGTGTATACATCTCGTCGCAATAATAGCACAAATCTTGTGCTCTCCTCTCAATCATCTGCTCAGAAATAAGGAATTTCCTTGGATCTACGGTCGACTCTTTTTTCTTCTCACACTGTCCATTTTTTAACTCCATTTCCTTACTAACTGGCAATATCCCTTCCGTTCCTTTCGACGCTTGCCAACTAACAAATCCAGACTTTCTAGGGTGAGCCTTCTTGTATAATCGGCCTAACAACAAGCATTAACTTATCGATTTAGGCTGAAACATTCTAGTGTGCATTTATGTATCTGAACGTAGACTAGACAGATATGCACTAACCAAGTATTCTTCTGGAAGAGTTACTCTTCTTCAAATAAGCGCAAACTTGCTATGGTATTCAATTATGCTTTCCGTTTCTTGCAGAGCTGTTAACACGGCTATTGGATCACCCAATATTTATCCAAAACGTCTTTAAGCAGCTCCTTGTAGCATTTCTAGTCACGAATTGCTTCTTGCCCCAGTTCGGACAGTTCGGACTGATCGGTGCCACATTTCCACTTGAGAATCAAAGTGAATATAAGCTAATCCAACCTTCAACTCCTCCGGCGTGTGATCAGCCGCAATGAATTGCTCTATCTTGAATAACCAAATCTTTGTTTTTTTTCACCGTTAAAACGAGGTAAGTCTAGCTTAGCGAGTCGCGTAATACCTGAGTATGAGTTCCGCCGACCAGAAGAATCACCAGAAGTGCGACCCGTGTCCTGGGAGTGCTTCTCAGACAGTGCCGCTGTACCGGGGCGTAAAACTTTGAATAATTATGTGGTATTTTTGTCAATTTTTGCATTCTGCTCATTGAACATAGTTGAATTTGAGACTATAGTGTCACCTCCGAGTCTTTCACTGCGTCGCAAATCAACTGGGAATTTCTTGTCTCAACCATGAAACGGTACGTAGGATCGACTAGAATCTGATACCTCTGTTACAATTTGTAACAATGGTAAGAGGAGGTGGGATAGGAGGGGTAGAGCTAATGTTCGTAAAAAAACAACTCTAGCTAATCTCACAAAATGTATGAATGAAGAATAACAACCGTGCGTAGACTAGAAGATTAAGAGAGAGAGCATTGAAGGAAGGAGAAATGGTCACTCATATTGATGTTTTGTTTTCAGTCTGTTGCTACATATATAAGATCTTTACAGTAACAAACTGAATAAATTCAGTTACTAATATTGAAATACCCCTAAGGTTCATTAATTAAATTAAAAGACAATTATTGAGTTAAGAAGGCTAATAAGCCTTAATGAACCATTAATCATGAAAACTCCTAAGCACACTTATATAAGTAAATATGTACTCCATGAAGGTTACTAAACCTTATATAAACACATGGACATAAGTGGAACATAGTAAAGGAGGAAAATCAACCTACAATTGATTTATCATGACACACACATCTTCATGAACAAGAACACAAACACTTAAGGAAAAATATACCTTAAGAAGTCAAAATGACTTGTGAGTAAAATATCACTTGTAACACAAGTGTATACACCTTTGGACACTAAATAACACATGTTATACATGTTAACATGTTAAACAAGTCCAAGATACACAAGATGTGCAAAAAGAACATCAATATCAAAGGTGAATCAAAGTATACATTTTTACTAGTTTTAATGAATAGTAAAGTATACCAATTCCTTAATAAAATGTTTTTATACACTTAAGGATGAATAAATCATGTTGGTAACAAACTAACACATGATATAAGTCCAAATGTACAAGTTATAAGTCATAATATTAAAAATGAAACAAAAGAGACCATTTTACCCCTTGGTACAAAGGAGGCCGACAATGCCCATGCAAGTGGCTGTCAAATTTCAAAAAATTGAACCAAGAAGTATTATTTAGGTGGCTTAAGTCAACAAACACTAAAATAAACACAAATCTTACCAATAATGCCTTAAAAGTCATCTTTCTTCTCTTTCCTCCTCATTCTTCCTTGGCTGCCGATTTTGAAAGCTCCAAATCCTCTCTAAGTATGCTACTAAATAGCCAAGAACAAGCTTGGAAAGAATTCCATTCCTAAGCCTTAAGGTAAGCTCTTAATTCATGTGATAGTTCATTCTCTTCCTCTTTTCACTAGCTATCCAATGGTCTAAGATTTATTTACTTCCACCCACGTATCTAGGCTGGATCTAAGTTGCAATTAAGGGTTAAATTCAACTGGAACCAAGGTTGGAGAAGAAAACAAAGCAAAATCATTCCTTAAGGTAAAAATGTGCTCTAAGCACCAACCTTCTTGTCTATTGTTGTTCCAACGAATTCCTACCAATTAAACCTTCTATAATCTTCATATTTACATACTAGAACCGTTGGTACACCTTCATCCACTCGAAGTTGGCCCAAACCACCCAAAAACACCTTAAAAATGGGGTTTAAAGAGTAAGTGTTCTAGCTTCTGTACAAGTGATTTGTTCTGCCCCTTTGGCATTCTTTTATTAAGGTATTGACACCCTTTATTCCTCTGGAAATTAGGGCTGTGGAACACTTGGGAACAGCTTCAAATCCATGTTTTAAGACCTTTAATGACTCTTTTGGTTAATTTCAGTTCTAAGATGAGTCATAACCTTTACTCTCTGTTTAATTCATGTAAAAAGGTGTATAAAACCACCTCCAAACAGCCGTGACAGTAAATGGAGGTATAGGTTGCTTAAAGCCATTTTAAGGTGAGAAATCTAGTTTTTCATGGCTTAAAATTACTCTTATAGTTGGTTTTGTTTTTGGAACCTAACTATATCTTGTTCTTACTGTTAGAAATCAATTAGAAGCTGTCTAAACCCAGATCCCAAGCAGGCGTGACCATACAAGCCTTAAAAAGCTTATAAATCAAGGTACAACACTCTTAACTATATATTATATGCTTTAAAGCTTATGGTATAAATATTTTCGAGAGTGGACTGGTTAATTTACACCTAAGTGTGACCTGATATGACTTAGTTAATATAAGCTAGTCATTTAAATGATTTAATTAACATAATGGTCAAATTAAGACATTATGTGGAAAATTGGTAAATATGGACAAATTGGTGGTGAGGCCGTGTATTTAAAGTATTTTTGAGACATTTAAAGTGTAATTTATTTTACAAGTTCATGGTTGTAATAAGGCCATGTCATTAGGCCATTTTATTTAAGTTTAAGAGTTTATTTAATTTAATTTATGCATTTAGCATTAAGTTTGGGGTTAAAAGGTAATTACAAAAAAATATAGGTCGTGGGCTGTATTAGGTGGAAGGTTGGTGTTTAAAATGAATTTAAATAAAAATTATAACACCTTATAAAGTTTTATTACAAAATTGTAAAAATAGGAATGTTTGGGGTATTTATAGTAATTATGGAAAGTTTGGGTTTCAAACAGAATTTAGAAGTCAAAGTTGACTATATAGGAGACTTTGACCAAGTTTGGGAATTTATGGAATTAAATACTAACTTATAATAAGTTAAGTATGAAATTGTAAAAGATTTATAAATACTGGGGTGAAGTAGTGATTTTCGAAATTAATGGGTACCAAATGGAGTTTAGAACAAACCTTGGGTTATTAGGAATTTTTAGGAATTTATTTGGTGGAATTTGGAGTTAGTATGCCTTATATAAGTATAATATAAGGTATTTATATCATTGTTACATTTGGGTAACATATGGGGTGGAAACCGTAAATACTGAAAGTATAAGGTTAGGAATGATATATAACCTCTTGGTTTAGTTTGGTAATTTTTGGAATTATTATGAGGTTTTATTAAGATATATGTTAATATATAGTTTTAATGATATTAGAAACTATATGTTATAAAATGGGTTTTTGGATAATATAGAAAGTTAAGTGGTGGAAATTAAATTAGAATAGACCATGGGGTCTGTTCGGCAATTTTAAGAAAATACAACCATAGGTTATAATCATATTAAGGTTTAAAGGTTATAATATAAGGTATATATTATAAGTGTAACAAAGAAATAATATTTGGGGTGATTATGTTATTTTTGAAACTTTGGTGGAATCAAATAAAAACCGACAACCATATGGGCTGTTTGGTATTTTGTAACATTTTAACTATAGGTTATAAATGTTTTAATGATTTAAATATCATAAGATATGTTATATAACTATAATGTAACATTATATAATTAATGTGGTGGTTTAGTAAATATTAAAGAATATAAATATTGTTCTGTATTTATGAGTATTTTTGAATGAGAATTTATAATATGCTTTATAATGTTATAAGGGTTGTAACATTTATAATATAAGAAATATTCATTAAGGAAGAATGAATATATTGTAAAGGATTACCATATAATAAATGGTCCCATAAATACATATATCCAAATAAATATATGTTAGGGAGTGAGAAATACAATATGGTTCAATAACCATATAATATCACAATTAAAATGATATGAGATCAGAAGAAAATAATTATAAACATTAGTTAAGGAAATTCTAATGTTATGTTGTTCATGGAATAACAAGGAGTTAAATAATTCAAGGTATTTTAAATATGGATTATACAACATTACACTTGGAAAACCCAACCTTAGGAAAATAAATAATAAGGTGAGATGTATAATATATGATCAAGATTATACACACAATATAGTGGCAAACTATATCATATACAATGTATATTAAATTACATGCGATGATGAATGTTGAGTTAAGTATATTAATATACCACGACGTAAACATGCATGTAATATAGCGTTAACTAATCCCGAGCTAAACCGAAAACCCGACAAACGTTGTTAGTAAATGACGGGGAATGAACCGGGAGGGATTAACGAAGGTACGGGGTACCATAGAGTAATGTTGTTATACAGGATACTAATCTGTAGTATTATACGTATTATTAGATTGTTAGAGACGACGCGAGGAGCATCAGATCTAGCTGGTTCATACTCCACCGTTTTAAATCAGGGTGAACGGTATGTGATCATGTGGCTTGATTGTCTCTGAGGATTTCCTCAGTTCAGACATTTTGTGTGAAAATCTGTGATAAGATTGAATGTCTGCTTGTGTGAATTAATATGCATGAATTATGTATTAACGCTGCTTTATTATTATTACTGTTGTGCGATAACTGTACTGTTTGTATATATGAACATATTATAAAACGAACTAGCGGTAATGATGCTATCTTATATGTGTAATATAAGGAACGTAAGAAAAACGTTGTGGCATTAGGATATAATAAGATATATATATATATATATATATATATATATATATTATCCGAGACATATATACGGAGCATTGGCCTTTTAACGCCGCTCTCGTATCTAACACTAGATCCCGAGTCGACATACTCAGGATTGGACTAACGACCTTAGTCTGCTGTGTTAGGAAATGGTCATGCGATGCAATGGTATGGATGAGTTAATCAAGAGGATGTGGCTCTTGGTATGAATTGTGATCAATTAACGATACTAGGATGTCGTATGAGTATCTGTAAGTATCAAGATAAATTCCAACGGACTACAGATGGTTCGTCGGTCGGAGACTCTACCGCTGGAGTGGCTACTGCCGTGGGTGACCCACCATGAGATATGGGTAACTTAGAGACGCGTCGTTTTAACGAGACGTTGTCATTAGATATGACTGAACAATTACGAACAACTATATTAGCTCGTATATTGGGCGAACATTATTTGGGCTTGTATGCCAAAGACGGGAATCAATACTTGTTTATAATCCTCGTTGTTTCGCCTTGTTGTTCATTGGTTATACTATGTGGTTATGTGTGAATTATTTTGGATTGATCGGTTGAATTGAGTCGTTGTACTCAAATGTATGTTGTGAATTGGTTGAGTCGAGTCGCTGTGCTCGTGTGTGGATTATTGTGCATTTGGTCGAGTTGAGTCACTGTACTCGGATATGAATTATTAAGTGTTTGGTGGAGTGGAGTCTTTGTACTCATATATGCGTTGTGGCGCTTTCAGTTGGTTTATTGTGGTGTGATATATGAAGCCGGGGGCTTGTTTGCTATTTGAGTTTACTGCAATATATTTATTGCTTTGCAGTTTTATATTAAACTACATGCATGAAAATGATCTGCATGCTCTCGACCAATTAACTGAGGTTCTGAGGGGGCATGATAGTCATGTAGTAACATACTCAGCAGGGGCTGATTCCATACCACAAACAAACATTTTGCAGGTATGCAGCTTCCGGTGTCGGCAGAGAGCGGGACACGCTGGGTAGTTAGTTACATTTGTTTAGATTTGTACTGTTGTATTTTGATACGAACATAGAAACGTGTATAGGACTGGAATACTTAGAATGCTCGCTAGGGTTGTATTTTACGTTAGAATGGAAAGTTAAGTCTATCTCTTGTTGTCACTGTGGGAAATTGTTTCGTATTATGTATATTTCAGTAAGTGCGTTATTACTCGTATGGGCGAGTGAGAACGGTGACACCAATAGTTCGATTGTTTAGATTACCGCTGCAATTACTATGTTGAGTGCGATGATTAGGAGCCGATTAGAGTAGGGTTGTTACAAAAGTGGTATCAGAGCGGAGTACCGCTCTGATGACAAGAGATAGTAGGATCTAGACAGTGAGCATAGGTTTTTGGGATTACGGGAAACGCTGTGAGGATACGTGACCTTGCGAGGTCGATGCAATGCTTAATGCTTGCACACAGTAGCCGTAGAGGCACTTCAATATTAACTGACCGAGACTGCGGTATGAGACCGAGTAAGGGTCTAACCCGTCCTCTTGACATACGTCAGGGAGAAGTCTGGGTAAGAGTACTAAGGAAGGAAGAGGCGTAGCGGAAGGTGGTGAAGGTCCAGCAACCCCAAGTAACGCGAAGACGGTAGGAACCGTTCGCACTTGATGGAAAGCATCCCAGGAATTTGCAATGGTACCCACCCGCCACAGCCCGTACCTCGAGTACTGCCTAGAGAGGCAATGAAATGAGAAGCACCACGGAGAAGGACAATTCCTCCAGATCGGGAAGACCCGATGTGGTTGCTATGAGAATTATGATAATTGAAAAAAAATGAGAACTTGTGATGTGATGAATTGTTTAGGACCGGGGTCCTGGTAATGACGTAATGTCTACCATACCAAGTATGAGTTAAATATTAAACCGAGGTTGAGGAGACAATTCCCGCAGGACTAACGGGGCCACCTTGCGATAAGCAAAGCAACCCCTTCCTACATCCAGGAAAAGCATTAATAAGTGCGCCTGGGGGAAAGAAGGTGGAAACGATGAGTCAAGATTAATTTATGAGATATATAACAGACGGATTTGATGACCTTTTTGAAGTCTCACCCGAAGCGAGTGACTCTGAACCCATGCAACACTGAAGGTTCAAGACGGCCCGACGTGCATGTGGAGAGATCATGAGAGTTGTAGAAATAAGAACTCGCTAAATTGCTACCATGCAACAGCTCGGAAGGGAAGTAATACCTTACTACCACAGTAAACTTGTGGGAACGAGTGCGGGAATGAGACTGTATTAATCTGAACAAGAACCTCCTCGATAGGAGTGGAAACCCGATTAAGGAATAGCACTGCAACTGACACGCACCGTACCGGTGGCTCAGTCTGCATGGCGCACTTGCCACAAACAAGTGCTATACTAACCCAAGTACTAAATTTCAACCTGCCTTGCGCACTTGCTACAGCAAGTGCAGCGACGGTAAACTATCCCCAAAGGACCGAGTAGTCCGGGTGGTAACCAATAAACACTAAACTTCCATGTGAGACCGTAATGCAATGAAGCAAGGACATAGTTTTTTTTAAAGGTAGGGTTACGAAACCCTTGGGTTGGAGGTCGATAAACCTCGGGAAGACCTAGTCGGTCTGACCATTAAACCTGAAAAGAATACACCATTTAGCAGAGTGTGAAAAGGGAGTTAATGAGAACAACAGTAATTAGTGCCTATGAGCCTAACCCCAGTGCCGGTACGAACATTAAACATCAAGTAATACGATGGGGAGTGTCGAGTCTTCAGGATCAGCACAACCACACTTAGGGAGTGCGCGACGCTTGTGGTTTAACCACTACCATTAAATGTTGCAGAAGAGCACAGGAGAGCTATACAGCTAAGATGTAAATGATAACCCATCCAACTGAGTGGATTATAGGTAGATGTGAACGTGCAATGAAGGGGCTCGATGTTATGCCCGCACGGCACACACCGGGGGTGTTGTGAATCCAGTAGGCTGCTAGACTCCAGTACGGAGGGTAGGGGATGATAAATGAACAATGAATTTACCTGAGGACGGATGATACCATGACCTCAAAGAGGAAGGAGGTGATACGAATCTAATAAGAGTTAGAACGACACAACGAAGAGCGATGATCAGCAGAACCCACTACGTGTGTGAGTACCCAATTGTAACCCTTAGGAGAAAGTGTTAAAACCAATAGGCATAGACTAAATACGGAGACATATAATTATTTAACTATTAGAATAGGCAGTGGGCCTAAATACCATAAGGCATAGGCCTACGGGAGGATATATTTAATACCACCATAATGACCCAAATCTAGGAGAGCGAAGGTGATAAATCACAAACACTGATTAATATCAGACTAAAGAGGGACTACCATAAGACGGGAAAACACGATGTTTCAACCCTTATCGTGGAGTCCAGACTACACCAGAGGGTGTAACCCAATGAATTGGGTAGAGTTCAAGAACTGAAAACTCATCCAAACGGCGTTAATAGCCTAGGAGTGAACAGGAGAGATAGTAAACAAATACTGATCCCCACTCATAATAATACTAGATAACGAGCATGTGAAACCCAATATGAGGGCGCTATGTCGCAAACACCTATCTTGGAGAAGGCAATGAACATACATATTGAGCAAGAACCCAGAGAACCCTCTAGGGCCATTCTAATACTAGCGATTAAGAATGGGCAGCCTAGTTACTCCAATAGAAATTACCGGGACTATGAATGTGATAACCACCGGGTACGAACACTACGAGTGCACTAAATGAGACATGGGACGACCACACTCCTAGGAGCTTGTGGGCCTGACAAAACTTACCTTGAGTTAGTTAGGTAAGTAGTAATGTATCAGTACGGTACCCCATGTATGTAAATGGGTAGTGTAAAGACCCAGGAGGTAATCAACTCTGTGTCTAAGTCAGAGATTGGAATCCTGACTAGGTAAACCATGAATTGATGAGAGAGATCTCAGTCAAACCAACAAGGTTGGGGAAATCAAGAACAGCTTGATAGTAAAACGACAGAAGGTCGTAACTCCACAAAGGATAAGTTAGAACACAAGTTTTAGAGATTTTCGTAAACGAGGAAGCCAAAGGCCAATTTAATGGTAAAGGCAAGGAGAACCCATTAATGAGAAGATGAAGTGTAGTACCTTAGAGGTAGTATGAGAGAAACCTTTGTAATATTATAGATGCTACCCGAGAAGGGGGCACAGGAGAAAGTTATATCATCCGCTGAGGGCGTGACGATGAGGTCGCCTTGAATAATAATAATAACCACATGCTCAAGCCATAAAGCATTAGTACGTTATCACCAATTAGGGTTGAACGGAAAACGTATGCCAAGTTAAGACCCATAGTCGCATTGTTTATAATAGGCGAGGGGTAAAGGCTAGCGGATAACCGTCTAATAGACTGGTACATGGTGCGCAATGAGGCGACCATTAGAAACGACTATTAACCAAATTATGTTGGCAGGAAGTAGAAGAAGGAAGGTCAGTTAAACCGATGGAATACTTTAAATGTATACAACACATAAATGTGCGAATGCCACAATAGAGAGGATATAATGGACATTGGAGCGAAATACTCAACTGCCTAGAAAGGGCAAGTCCATACTAATACTGAGGGTGTAAGACAGTTCCTACGAACCTTACAAATGGTAAAATGAAACCAGACCTATAGGATGTTATAAATGAATTCCCCTAATTGAGAGTAGGGATGAACCATATGTGTGTAGTAAAATACCAACACACGAGAGATATGAGTTCACGCAATAAAAAAGGACCTACAAGGCACCTAATGAACGAACTTGTCCCAGAGAGAAATAACTTGGAGTCATGAGGCGCCAGTTAGATGCGCATATCAGACTCGTCCTGAGATTTTGGAAATAACTACTGTGAACACTAAGTGCTAGAGCATAACTCGATAACCCTTACACAAAAGGTTAGTTCGGTAGGGAACATGAACTCTTGGGAATATACCATGAACATGTGTTAAGTTCAGAGAGGCTGAATAAAAGAGCTAGTCGAAATAATTAGCGTGGAATAATAATACCGCACATCGATATAATTTTTCCTCCATTTCCATAATTATGGAAGATCGTGTAGAAAACACCATCACATGGAGTTGAAACCGGCATGAAACTGCTACTTAAAAGGGTAAACTAACCCTAAAGTAGTTGGGCGTACTGCTTGCGGAGCGAGTGGGCCCATATTGCTTAGGTTTGACATAGCTAACAGGTTTGGGAAAACAAATGATGTGTTTACACCTCCCGATCAAACCGTATATGAATATACATACACCTAACCAAGATAGGTAGTATAGCCAGAGTGGCTAAAGCCCGACCCTAGAGAAAAGGGGTAATGTAATATGTAGCACATTAGTGCACGAATATTCCACATGAGTGGAACATATTGAACTTATTACTTCAAGATGATATATTCATAGATTACGTGGGCGTAATCCCTTTTAAGGGGGGTAGAGCGATTTCGCGCGCTTAAAACATACCGTACGTAGGGGTACGTAGCGCACGGTACACATGCTGCAAACTATTATTGTACGTAGAGTACAAGTATTGTGACTGTATTATATTACTTGGTGTAATCTTGTGATGTATTATATGTATGAACATATATATTAATATATATATATATAATAGATATATATATATATAATATATATATTATATATAGTTCATGTTAGTTATGGCGAATAGGAAAAAGGAGAATAGATAAGAGTGTTCATACTCTAGTTCCGATTATTTACGCAAACATTGCGAACATTAGTCACATAACGCCTAGCTTGTTAGCTCTGAAGTGAGAATTCAAGTAAGACTATCTTGTAGCTCCGATGAGAGATTTCAGATAGATGGAATAGAAAGCTTCATACTATATGATTTGTGACTCGGTATGAAACCGATTATTGTAATGCGATGAGTGAATCGGCATGAGACCAATGTGTAACCTAGTGGAATTAAATCCTCTAGGAGTTGTATGAATAATTGTAAGTCAAGAGAACTTGGTTCATGGTTAGGATGTACGATCCTATATGCCGATGACTAGATTATTACACTAGTTGACTTGTGTACCTATTGAACACAAGGTGGCGAATATCAAGAGGAAATAAGATTAGGAATGAGTAAATAATTAATTGATTGAAATTGACGTGGGAAGTCAAACTTGATCCTGGTCCGATCAAGGGAAACCGAACACAAATTGGGGTAAGAGATAGTTCAACACTGACGCTGACCACGTCGGGGTTGAATGAATCTCGGAACTTCCTACAAGTGGACACAGATATGAATAGAAATTGAAATTTATGGCGTCACTCAAAGAGCCGTGGACCGTGGAGTACTTCGTCATTAGACCGGTGTGTCTGCGAGTGACATCACCCAAAGAGCTGTGGACCGCAGTGTCCTTCGTCATTAGACCGGTATGTCTGCGGGTGATTATGGAAATTAGGTGATACTACTCATAGAGCCGTGGACCGTAGAGCCCTTTGTTATTAAACCGGTGTGTCTGTGGGTAGTTATAGAGGTTGGTTACCCAAGGGGCCGTGGGCCTTAGAGTCCTTCGTCATTGGACCGGTGTGTCTGCGGGTAGCTATAAACGTTGGTTAACATGGGGTTGGGGACCTTATAGTCCTAGTCTTTAAGACTGCTTCCCCGCGATTAGCCATTGTTGCATATATGTACACATATACACACTGTAGTGATGTGTGGGTATCCTCGCGAGATACTAGGCATATATATAGGTGATATCTTTGGGTATCCCTTGTAAAATACCTCTGAGGATTATGAGATTGTTAAGTACCTTGTTAAGTACTATGTGTGATATGATTGAAATGTGCCATGAATTATGGCTAAGTGGAATGAGATTAATGTTGTATCAATTGCGATACATATAGACTAGGTTTGAACCTAGTGGGATATACTCCCTAGCGATGGACTGTTTGTGGTCACCTGGTGGAACTTGATTCCTTAGGAGAACTGAATTTGAATAAGGACTTCGGGACGAAGCCTTTTTAAGGGGGTAGATTGAAATACCCCTAAGGTTCATTAATTAAATTAAAAGACAATTATTGAGTTAAGAAGGCTAATAAGCCTTAATGAACCATTAATCATGAAAACTCCTAAGCACACTTATATAAGTAAATATGTACTCCATGAAGGTTACTAAACCTTATATAAACACATGGACATAAGTGGAGCATAGTAAAGGAGGAAAATCAACCTACAATTGATTTATCATGACACACACATCTTCATGAACAAGAACACAAACACTTAAGGAAAAATATACCTTAAGAAGTCAAAATGACTTGTGAGTAAAATATCACTTGTAACACAAGTGTATACACCTTTGGACACTAAATAACACATGTTATACATGTTAACACGTTAAACAAGTCCAAGATACACAAGATGTGCAAAAAGAACATCAATATCAAAGGTGAATCAAAGTATACATTTTTACTAGTTTTAATGAATAGTAAAGTATACCAATTCCTTAATAAAACGTTTTTATACACTTAAGGATGAATAAATCATGTTGGTAACAAACTAATACATGATATAAGTCCAAATGTACAAGTTATAAGTCATAACATTAAAAATGAAACAAAAGAGACCATTTTGCCCCTTGGTACAAAGGAGGCCGGCAATGCCCATGCAAGTGGCTGTCAAATTTCAAAAAATTGAACCAAGAAGTATTATTTCGGTGGCTTAAGTCAATAAACACTAAAATAAAGACAAATCTTACCAATAATGCCTTAAAAGTCATCTTTCTTCTCTTTCCTTCTCATTCTTCCTTGGCTGCCGATTTTGAAAGCTCCAAATCCTCTCTAAGTCTGCTACTAAACAGCCAAGAACAAGCTTGGAAAGAATTCCATTCCTAAGCCTTAAGGTAAGCTCTTAATTCATGTGATAGTTCATTCTCTTCCTCTTTTCACTAGCTATCCAATGGTCTAAGATTTATTTACTTCCACCCACGTATCTAGGCTGGATCTAAGTTGCCAGGAAGGGTCAAATTCGACTGGAACCAAGGTTGGAGAAGAAAACAAAGCAAAATCATTCCTTAAGGTAAAAATGTGCTCTAAGCACCAACCTTCTTCTCTATTGTTGTTCCAACGAATTCCTACCAACTAAACCTTCTATAATCTTCATATTTACATACTAGAACCGTTGTTACACCTTCATCCACTCGAAGTTGGCCCAAACCACCCAAAAACACCTTTAAAAGGGGGTTTAAAGAGTAAGTGTTCTAGCTTCTGTACAAGTGAGTTGTTCTGCCCCTTTGGCATGCTTTTATTAAGGGATCGACACCCTTCATTCCTCTGGAAATTAGGGCTGTGGAACACTTGGGAACAGCTTCAAATCTTAAGGTAAAAATCCATGTTTTAAGACCTTTAATGACTCTTTTGGTTAATTTTGGTTCTAAGATGAGTCATAACCTTTACTCTCTGTTTAATTCATGTAAAAAGGTGTATAAACCCACCTCCAAACATCCGTGACAGTACATGGAGGTATAGGTTGCTTAAAGCCATTTTAAGGTGAGAAATCTAGTTTTTCATGGCTTATAATTACTCTTATAGTTGGTTCTGTTTTGGAACCTAACTATATCTTGTTCTTACTGTTAGAAATCAATTAGAAGCTGTCTAAACCCAGATCCCAAGCAGGCGTGACCATACAAGCCTTAAAAAGCTTATAAATCAAGGTATAACACTCTTAACTATATATTAATGCTTTAAAGCTTATGGTTATATATTTTCGAGAGTGGACTGGTTAATTTACACCTAAGTGTGACCAGAGATGACTTAGTTAATTAAGCTAGTCATTTAAATGATTTAATTAACATAATGGTCAAATTAAGACATTATAGGAAATTGGTAATATGGACAATTGGTGATGAGGCCGTGTATTTAAAGTATTTTTGAGACATTTAAAGTGTAATTTATTTTACAAGTTCAAGGTTGTAATAAGGCCATGTCATTAGGCCATTTTATTTAAGTTTAAGAGCTTATTTAATTTAATTTATGCATTTAGCATTAAGTTTGGGGTTAAAAGGTAATTACAAAAAAATATAGGTCGTGGGCTGTATTAGGTGGAAGGTTGGTGTTTAAAATGAATTTAAATAAAAATTAGGGAAAATTCACATTAAACCCCTGTTTTCTTTCGTAATTCACAATATACCCCTTTTTTGAAACTTCGTCACAAGATACCCCTGTTTTCTTTGCTAATTCACAAAATACCCTTTTTAAAAACGGCGTCAAATATTCCGTTAACCTCCCCTGGAAAATGACTATTTTGCCCCTGACCCATTTTTTCTTTTTTTGAAAAATTCGTAGTTTTTTTAGCTACTTTTTTTTGAAAATTTTTAAATTTTATAATATACCCCTATTTAAGTTTGTTGTTCACGAAATACCCATGTTTTGTTTTGAAGTTCACAAGATACCCTTGTTTTTTTTTGTAGTTCACGAAATACCTTATCACCCTGATGCCTTGGTAAAGCATCGCCTAGTTTTCTCTTGTTTTTCAAGTGTCTTCAGCCTCTTCATAATCCCAGAACAAATGTTGTTTGCATTCCAGTTCTCTAAGGTTTCGGGGGGGGCGGCGGCCCTTCCCCCCTTTGTGTCTGCCCCTGGTCAAACTTGTGTTGTGCCAAGCACTCTAATGGGATATCACTCAGATATTTGAATGCACCAAAATCCATCTCCCTAATGGCCACCGCCCCCCCCCCCCCCCCAAAACTTTTGAAATTTGTAAAATGCTCTTATAAACTTTTAAAAAATACAAATAACATAATGTTTTAAAGAACAATAGTTAAAAGTTTTTTTGACCCCCCCTAAACAAAAGTTCTGGTCCGCTACTGAGTTTGACCAAGAGGTAGCCATTTAAAACCCAATGCCTGTGACATTATTGTTTGTCCACAAGACTAAATCAATCTACTCTTTACTTGAAGGTATTTACCTAACTATGAAAATAATCCATGTTATACATGTTTGTCTCTGGTCATATATTATAATTGTGTCTAATTGTGAATGACAGGGATTTGTACTCAACTATTGGTGAGACATTCCGAGAGACAAGAAACCTCAGAGAACTGGAATGCAAACAACATTTGTCTTGGGATTATGAAGTGGTTGAAGGCACTTGAAAAACAAGAGAAAACTAGACGATGCTTTACTAGGGCATCAGGGTAATAAGGGTATTTTGTGAACTACAAAACATAAACAGGGGTATCTTGTGAACTTCAAAACATAAACAGGGGTATTTCGTGAACAACAAACTTAAATAGGGGTATATTATAGAATTTAAAAATTTTCAAAAAAAAAGTAGCCAAAAAAACTGTGAATTTTTCAAAAAAAGAAAAAAACGGGTCAGGGGCAAAATAGTCATTTTCCAGGGGAGGTTAACGGAATATTTGACGCCGTTTTTAAAAAAGGGGTATTTTGTGAATTAGCAAAGAAAACAGGGGTATCTTGTGACAAAGTTTCGAAAAAGGGGTATATTGTGAATTACGAAAGAAAACAGGGGTATATTGTGAATTTTCCCTAAAAATTATAACACCTTATAAAGTTTTATTTCAAAATTGTAAAAATAGGAAAGTTTGGGGTATTTATAGTAATTACCGAAAGTTTGGGTTTCAAACAGAATTTAGAAGTCAAAGTTGACTATATAGGAGACTTTGACCAAGTTTGGGAATTTATGGAATTAAATACTAACTTATAATAAGTTAAGTATGAAATTGTAAAAGATTTATAAATATTGGGGTGAAGTAGTGATTTCCGAAAATAATGGGTACCAAATGGAGTTTAGAACAAACCTTGGGTTATTAGGAATTTTTAGGAATTTATTTGGTGGAATTTGGAGTTAGTATGAATTATATAAGTATAATATAAGGTATTTTATATCATTGTTACATTTGGGTAACATATGGGGTGGAAACCGTAAATACTAAAAGTATAAGGTTAGGAATGATATTTATAACCTCTTGGTTTAGTTTGGTATTTTTGGAATTATATATGAGGTTTTATTGAATATGTATAATATAGTTTTAATGATATTAGAAACTATATGTTTAAAATGGGGTGTTTTGGAGAATATAGAAAGTTAAGTGGTGGAAATTAAATTAGAATATACCATGGGGTCTGTTCGGCAATTTTAAGAAAATACAACCATAGGTTATAGTCATATTAAGGTTTAAAGGTTATAATATAAGGTATATATTATAAGTGTAACAAATAAATAATATTTGGGGTGATTATGTTATTTTTGAAACTTTGGTGGAATCAAATAAAAACCGACAACCATATGGGCTGTTTGGTATTTTGTAACATTTATAACTATAGGTTATAATGTTTAATGATTTAAATATCATAAGATATGTTATATGTAACATTATAATTAATGTGGTGGTTTTGTAAATATTAAAGAATATAAATGTTGTTCGGTATTTATGAGTATTTTTGAATGAGAATTTATAATATGCTTTATAATGTTATAAGGGTTGTAACATTTATAATATAAGAAATATTCATTAAGGAAGAATGAATATATTGTAAAGGATTACCATATAATAAATGGTCCCATAAATACATATATACAAATAAATATATGTTAGGGAGTGAGAAATACAATATGGTTCAATAACCATATAATATCATAATTAAAATGATATGAGATAAGAAGAAAATAATTATAAACATTAGTTAAGGAAATTCTAATGTTATGTTGTTCATGGAATAACAAGGAGTTAAATAATTCAAGGTATTTTAAATATGGATTATACAACATTACACTTGGAAAAACCAACCTTAGGAAAATAAATACTAAGGTGAGATGTATAATATATGATCAAGATTATACACACAATATAGTGGCAAACTATATCATATACAATGTATATTAAATTACATGCGATGATGAATGTTGAGTTAAGTATATTAATATACCACGACGTAAACGTGCATGTAATATAGCGTTAACTAATCCCGAGCTAAACCGAAAACCCGACAAACGTTGTTAGTAAATGACGGGGAATGAACCGGGAGGGATTAACGACGGTACGGGGTACCATAGAGTAATGTTGTTATACGAGATACTAATCTATAGTATTATACGTATTATTAGACTGTTAGAGACGACGCGAGGAGCATCGGATCTAGCTGGTTCATACTCCACCGTTTTAAATCAGGGTGAACGGTATGTTATCATGTGGCTTGATTGTCTCTGAGGATTTCCTCAGTTCAGACATTTTGTTTGAAAATCTGTGAGAAGATTGAATGTCTGCTTGTGTGAATTAATATGCATGAATTGTGTATTAACGCTGCTTTGTTATTATTACTGTTGTGCGATAATTGTACTGTTCGTATATATGAACATATTATATAACGAACTAGCGGCAATGATGCTATCTTATATGTGTAATATAAGGAACGTAAGAAAAACGTTGTGGCATTAGGATAATAAGATATATATATTATCCGAGACTTATATACAGAGCATTGACCTTTTAACGCCGCTCTCGTATCTAACACTGGATCCCGAGTCGACATACTCAGGATTGGACTAACGACCTTAGTCTGCTGTGTTAGGAAATGGTAATGCGATGCGATGGTATAGATGAGTTAATCAAGAGGATGTGGCTCTTGGTATGAATTGTGATCAATTAACGATACTAGGATGCCGTATGAGTATATGTAAGTATCAAGATAAATTCCAACAGACTACAGATGGTTCGTCGGTCGGAGACTCTACCGCTGGAGTGGCTACTGCCGTGGGTGACCCACCATGAGATATGGGTAACTTAGAGACGCGTCGTTTTAACGAGACGTTGTCATTAGATATGACTGAACAATTACGAACAACTATATTAGCTCGTATATTGGGCGAACATTATTTGGGCTTGTATGCCAAAGACGGGAATCAATACTTGTTTATAATCCTCGTTGTTTCGCCTTGTTGTTCATTGGTTATACTATGTGGTTATGTGTGATGTGTGAATTATTGTGGATTGATCGGTTGAATTGAGTCGCTGTACTCAAATGTATGTTGTGAATTGGTTGAGTCGAGTCGCTGTGCTCGTGTGTGGATTATTGTGCATTTGGTCGAGTTGAGTCACTGTACTCGGATATGAATTATTAAGTGTTTGGTGGAGTGGAGTCTTTGTACTCATATACGCGTTGTGGCGCTTTCAGTTGGTTTATTGTGGTGTGATATATGAAGCCGGGGGCTTGTTTGCTATTTGAGTTTACTGCAATATATTTATTGCTTTGCAGTTTTATATTAAACTACATGCATGAAAATGATCTGCATGCTCTCGACCAATTAACTGAGGTTCTGAGGGGGCATGATAGTCATGTAGTAACATACTCAGCAGGGGCTGATTCCATACCACAAACAAACATTTTGCAGGTATGCAGCTTCCGGTGTCGGCAGAGAGCGGGACACGCTAGGTAGTTAGTTACAGTTGTTTAGATTTGTACTGTCGTATTTTGATACGAACATAGAAACGTGTATAGGACTGGAATACTTAGAATTCTCACTAGGGTTGTATTTTATGTTAGAATGGAAAGTTAAGTCTATCTCTTATTGTCACTGTGGGAAATTGTTTCGTATTATGTATATTTCAGTAAGTGCGTTATTACTCGTATGGGCGAGTGAGAACGGTGACACCAATAGTTCGATTGTTTAGATTACCGCTGCAATTACTATGTTGAGTACGATGATTAGGAGCCGATTAGAGTAGGGTTGTTACAAATATGATTAAGAGTTTCCTATAACATTCTAAAGTATAGCGCGAGTTAAAAAAAAGATTTCCCTACACCTCATACCTTAAAAACTACCCTAGGAGAGTTAAAACGTCGAAGACTTATTATAGGTCTGTAGTGGAGGGTCCTAAAAATCTATCGAGTCTGCGACGACATTATAACGTATATATCAAGTTAAAAAAAGATTACCCTAGACCACATACTCTAAAAACACTGTATGAGAGTTAGAACAACAAGTGCTTACTTAAAAGTTTGTAATTGATGGTTTAGGGTCTTACAAAAAGTGGATGCTAAGCTGTTTATCTGTATTTTTTAATTTTATTTTAATAAATTTACAAAAATACACACTAAAAATATTTTATAGTTGACATAAAATAATAATATATTATATATAGCTAAACAGTTTATTTACAAAGGCTGTATAACATGAGATGCGGAAAAGAAACAAATGACTAATATAATTTTTCCAAATTCTTTGCTAACTTAAAACTATAATAAAATATATAGACACATAACTTGTAACAATAGACTGTAAAAAAATTTAATTAAACAATCATTTTTTAAACAATTACAATTAAAAAAATGAATCATTACGAGAATGATTAAGATGACACATATATTAGGCCTGTCAAATGGGTTATCCGTTCGGGTTTCGGGTCATATCTTTTTGGGTCAATATCCATTCGGGTCATTAAACTTTCAGGTCATTTTGGATTCGGGTCATTCGGGTTCGGGTCATTTCAGGTTCGGGTTGTAATAGTGTCAGATAGAATCGGGTTTCGGTTATTTCGGGTCATTGTTAATATTTTTTGAAAAAATTATAATATAAATAAATACCTAATTTCTATAAGAATATACAACATATAGATTACATAACTTTTAATACAATAGGTCATTCAGGTTTGAAACAATTTATGGTCACTATTATTTCATGTTATTCGAGTTTGGCTCATTTTTAATTACTATTATTTCGGGTCATTTCGGGTTCGGGTCAGTTTCGGGTTATAAATTTTTCGGGTCATTTCGGGTTCGGGTCATTTCGGGTTTTACCCAATCGGGTTTCGGATTTATTATATTTAAATATTTTCGGGTTTCGATCAGGTTTCGGGCTCGGATAAAACGGACGAGTTTTCGGGTTGGGTCAAATTTTGACAACTCTAATAATTAACTTAGGGCATCTACAATGGTGTGGATTCCACCCTCTTATGTCAGTAAGAAAATAAAAATGTTGCTGCAGTGGTGTGAAATCCACACCTTTTCTCTCTCCTCGTTGCTTATTTAAGCAACGCCCTGAAAACAACTATCATTGGCTGGAGCTCTGCAACAATAATAAAAAAAATAATAAGTCCTAATTAGATGTTACGGTAAAAATAGTGGATAGGAGGAGTGAGAATATTACTCCCTCCGTCCTGAATTGACCGTCCTGTTTGCTTTATGGCACGTTTTCCACTTCAATATTAAGCATAAGATAAAATAATTTTATAAAACTAAATTTTGTAACATATAGTTTATCATGTAAGGAATCATATGCAAAATTTAAATTTTCAAAATTATTTCTTATATGTTAAAAATTAAAGTCAAACGACATGTCCAAATAGTAAACAGGACGGTCAATTCAGGACGGAGGGAGTAAGATACTCCACCATTGTAGAGATTAGGGTGTCTTAGATAATAAAATATTATATTTTGATTACATGACACCTAAAAATGTGTTAAGCAACCAATCACCATTGTGGATGCTGTAATGCAAACTAAGAAAATAAAATTGAAAATGTAAATTAAAAACGAAAAGAAAAGAGATGGCCATGATTTTTCATTTTTTCAGTCCACGACCGAAAATCAGTGTTCCCTCACATAAGCCTGCTCGTATCCAGGCGGTTGTAACAGACAACGGCTATCTTAGAATCGGCAACTGAGCCCCCTAAAAAATGATCGTTGGGAAATCAGAGCATAAAATAAATGACTCAACTTAATAAAAAAGGGGAATACACTAACTAGACGCGCCAGAGAAGAGCCGTTAGATTACATCCCATCGCACGGCTAATACTTTATCTTAAATTTGACCGTTGCTGCCAGCGGCTCCATGTTACCTCATAAAACATCTACGCATTAGGAATAGGAGGTGCAAACTGCAAGGTAGGAACTCCTCCGTGTCCCACAGCTAGAGCGACAGCGGAGCGAGGAGCGCAACCACCACATCACCCGACTATACATACCTAGAGAGACAGAGAGCGGCGAAGATGGCCACCAGAATCGCACCGCAGGACCAACACCAAGGTAGTAATTCCCAGATGTTTGAACTTTCTCGTTTCCATCTTCTTGGTGATTCGATTCGACTCACTAGAATCCCTGATATCTTGTTCTGCTCTTGCGCACCCGAGAATTTGAATAAAGGGGCTTTGTACCGTTATTGCTATTGAAGAACAGTATCCATTTCTTCATGATCTGGGTTGCAGTCTCGTCTTGAAAATGCATTGTTGATTCAAAGATATAACAATAGAAGTAGATTATGTGTACTGATGAACGTAGATGTGGTGCTAGAAAGGATCTAAAGGGGTTCCCGATTAGTATTTGGTGCTTCTTTTTACTGAAAACGGTGGAGTTTGGTTTGCAATTCTATCTGAGATGGTCCAATTTAGATGAATGCACTGACAAGTAACAACCTGTAAATGATTTTGTCAGAAAATAGCCATTTTTCTTGCGGAGTGTTATCAGTTCCCGACTCTGTTCTGCTTCGTCAGTTGATGAATGAAATTATTGATCTGAAAAAAAAAATCGATGTCTTTGTTTTTCAAGGTGGAGGAGTCAAGCAGAAGAACATCCCAGGAGGCAACAACAACAGAAGAAGCCGCACAGCCCTAGGAGACATTGGGAATTTGGTAAAAGTTCCAACCGTTCAAGGAAAGCCGATCAATCGCCCGATTACAAGGTTCTTCATTCCCTCAATTTCATTTCTTTCTGGGTCCTTGAAAGTGGGTTGGGTTTGTCTACTTGATTCTAATGGTGTTCATATTATCTAAAACGTTATAGAAATTTTGGTGCAAAACTTTTGGCAAATGCACAAGTAGCAGCCGACAAGAACAAGGTGTGTTTTATTTGGCAAGACTTTTTTTTCCAGTTTAACCTTATATATCTCCTATGATAAAGACTAAATATGTTTTGTATCCCTGCAGAAACAAGGAGAGAAAGTAGCCGATCTTGGGCCAGTGGCAAATCATAAACCCAGAAAAGAAGGGGCGGCTGTGGTTACTAAGGCGGCAGTAGTAGTTGGGCAGAAGAAGTTGCAACCTTGCAGCAAAGCGGTCAAAGCAACAGTAGGAGGTCCTTCAGAAAATAATGGAAGAGCTGTAGTCGTTAAAGAAGATGGATCCAGGAGGAAAGGTCCCACTTTTACTTCAGTTCTCGCTGCTCGCAGCAAGGTGATTTACAAACATCTTTTTTCTTGTCAAATTCAAGTCAAAGATAGACTAATTTCTTGTTTTGCGTGATCATCATTCTCTAACATTTTAATGGATGGGGTTATACATACAGGAGGCATGCGGGGTTCCAAAGAAGGTCAAAGAGCAAATAGTCAACATCGATGAGGGGGACATTAACAATGAACTAGCTGTTGTTGAATACGTTGAAGATATTAGCCAGTTTTACAAGCTTTCGGAGGTAACTGAGTTTGGAAACCTATATTTCAGATTAAAGTGGCATTTTCAGATTAAAATATGTTAATGTTTTGTTTGATAAATTTGGTTGTTCAGGATGAGAGCCGGTTGCAAGACTATATGTCAAAACAGCCAGACATAAACGAGAGGATGAGATCAATTCTGGTGGATTGGTTGGTAGATGTTCATTACAAGTTTCAGCTCAGGCCAGAAACACTCTACCTGACCATCAACGTAGTGGACAGATTCCTCTCGATGAAGACAGTACCCAGGAAGGAACTGCAGTTGGTAGGGATGAGCTCATTGCTGATTTCGAGCAAGTATGAAGAGATCTGGCCAACGGAAGTAAATGATCTGGTTTGCATCTCAGATAGAGCATACACAAACACCCAAGTGCTTGCTATGGAGAAGGCCATTCTTGGGAAATTGGGTTGGGAATTAACTGTGTCCACTCCCTACATGTTCCTGCCTAGATATATCAAGGCTTCTTCTGTTTCGTCAGACGTAGAGGTAGGTATCTAATCTAGTTATTGAATTTTTTTTCAGATTTCTTATCAGATGTTTGCAAACTATGGGTTTGTTTGTGTGTGTGCCTGGTCTGATGTTGATTGATTGAATGATGAATGAAGGTGGAGCACATGGTTTTCTTCTATGCTGAGCTTGGGTTGATGAATTACTCAACAATGATATCGTTCTGCCCATCTATGCTTGCTGCATCAAGTGTTTATGCTGCGAGATGTACTCTGAACAAGACTACGTCGTGGAATGAAACTCTCAAGCATTATACTGGATACTCAGAAAACCAGATAAAGGAATGTGCAAAGGTTTTGGTGAAATTGCATTCGTTGGCACCTGAAAGTAAACTCAAAGCTGTTTACAAGAAGTACTCAAAGTCAGATTTTGAGTCTGTCGCTCTCAAAGCTCCTGCCAAAACCCTTTTGGCATCATAGATCTAGCTAGCTAGCTAGGGGATTAGAAACTGCTTATAGGGTTCTTTTTTTTGATAAGTGAGGTAGGTTTTGAACCAGGACCTTTGGTTCGTTATTAAACCAATCACTGTTATTGGTTCTCAAACAAACGGATGAATTCAGAGATGGCTATTTTTTAATTTCAAAAAGAAAGTGAATGGTTCCAAAAAGGATTTGTCTGTGTGGCAAACATAAAGGATAACGAAGAACAGAGAAATATGTTCTAACCAATAATAATGTAAGGCGGGGAAAATGGCTAATTATAACGAAAACTAAAAAGAAACATTAAAAAATATTTATCCGGGTCGTCTCTCTTGCTTCACACTGGTCTGAACTGGACCAATGGCGTCATCTCTTCTTACGAAATTTCTGCTCTCCCCAGCCGCCGCCAATAACATTAACACCACCACCACCACCTCGCCATCCTTCTTAGTCACCATCGATCACATCCCCAAGAAGAAATCAATAACCATACCACAGGTAAAGAAGAAAAACCCATGGCTGGATCCGTTCGAGGACACAGAGATGGACGAACCCTTAATGGAATACGGAAAATATTATACAGATGGGAAACAGGAAGAGGATGCATCAAGACCACCGGATAACCCAGATAACCCATACGGGTTTCTGAAGTTCCCACCGGGATGACAGTTGAAGTGGCTTCTTTACCACTGAAGGTGAGAGGAGATGTGAGGAGATGCTGCTGCGTAATGTCTGGTGGTGTTTATGAGAACTTGCTGTTCTTCCCTGCTATTCAACTGCTTAAAGATAGGTACCCTGGGGTTCAGATTGATGTGCTAGCTTCTGCTCGTGGGAAGCAGACTTATGAATTGAATAAGAATGTTAGATGGGCTGATGTGTATGATCCTGATGATGATTTTCCTGAGCCGCTGAGTATGTGGATATGATTGGCGTTCTTAAGGTTGGTTGGCATTTCATACCACCATGTTTCAGAAGACAAATTGAAACATTCCAAGCGATTCTTCCATTAAGTTAGTAGTTGCATCAGAGATATTTGAAACGGGTATAATTTGTGTTGTGTGTTTGTTTCAGAATAGGTACTATGATCTGGTGCTGTCAACAAAACTGGCAGGTTTAGGGCACGGGGCATTTCTGTTCATGACATCCGCTAGGGATAGGATAAGCTACGTTTACCCAAATGTGAACGCTGTGGGAGCAGGGCTGTTCTTATCTGAAACATTCACTTCAGAGACCACTAATCTGTCGGAGGGTGGATTTCACATGTCTGTAAATTGTAATCTCACAAAATCTGCTGTTAATTTTGTAAATTAGATATAAATCCTGTACTGTATTTGTGATATAATAGTACTAATAATATAGGTACCGTGAAATGGTTGACTGGCTTGCAAGGCCCGGAAGGAGCGTGCCACGCCAAGTATTGCCTCCATTGAAGGTATCAATCTCAAAAAAGCTAAAGGCATATGTGGAGGATAAGTATAAGAGTGCAGGTGTTGAGAAGGGAAAATATGTTGTGATTCATGGGATAATGGCGGATTCCCAGGCGAATATGCAATCTAGAGGTGATACTGATAGTGTATTACCGATTCAGATTTGGGAGAAAATAGCAAGTACCATAAGGTAAGATTGAACTATCTTTTTCTTTTGAATTAGTGCAAAACCCAGAAGAAGAATCTTAATTTAATCTGATTATGTTTTCGTTTTGTAACATTCTCAGAAAAAAAAAGAACTGCTTATGTATTCTGATTTGAAACAGGGGATATAAGCCTCTGTTTGTGATCCCACACGAGAAAGTGAGGGATGATGTGGAGGAAATAGTTGATGAAGATGCTAACATTGTGCTTATTACTACTCCTGGCCAGGTGAAACGCTTGTTTGTTTTACACAATGCTTAGTCTGTCAGTATGAAATACTAACTTAGCTTGAAACTTAAATTTATTTGGGTTAATTTTTTGGATCAGCTAGCGGCCTTGATCAATGACTCAGCAGGAGTGATTGCAACCAATACGGCTGCTATCCAGTTAGCACATGCTCGTGAAAAACCTTGGTAAGCAATGCAAGACTTTTAATTTGTTACATATTCATAATCATAGGTGGTCTTTTTTTGTATTTTCTCATGTTGGGTTGGGGTTGGGGATGTGCGTTTGCAGCATTGCCTTGTTCTGCTCAGAGGAGAAAGCGAGAGTATTTGTCCCCAACTCAAGAGAAAGGAATTGCAAGATCATCTCATCTAAGACTGGAAAGTTGATTGATATTGATGTTGAGGCTGTCAGTAATGCGCTTGGAATTTTTGAGCCATCAAGGGCAACAACTGCAGCAAGTGTAGCTGTTCTTGCTTAAGAGGGAGGGCGACACTGCCTTAATTTTTCATTACTACGACCTTCCGTTCTTATTGTCCCTTTGTAATATAAAGGTTCTTTCTGGATCGGCTCATTCGGATTCTCTCCTTTTGGTTTCTTACAACACTAGTATTAATTTGTATGTGATTAATCAAACACCTGACCTGATGTGGCTATTGTACTAGCTAGTATAAGTTAACCATGCATGCATGTGGTTAGTTTTAAATGTAGAAAACCAATAAATTAATGTACTATAACTACTACTAGTAGTAGTACGAATTAAATAACCATGTCAACATACGGCAAGAAGTTTAATAGTAATAGCTTTGACAAAGAAATTAATTCCTTTTGAAGACGAGACAATTGGTTAATACTACTGCGTGGGTTAATGCATTGACACACGTACAGAAATGACCAGCCAGGTAACGTGCACTTCAATCATAAATAGGCAATGTGAAATGGCTTAAGATCTTACAACTTATCGATTTTCAAAGAAAGGAACTACATAGAAGAAGCATTATGAAGAAAGCTTCAACATTCCTCTTTCTTTTCCTTGTCCTCCAGCTGCTTCTGGTAGTCTGCATCACTGCCAAAGATTGTAAGGCAGTATTTCTTTTAACCAAACCCCTTTACCTATATATATATTCTTTTCTCATTAATCTTTCTATAAACATACAATATTAGAGAATGCAACTAATTAATCTCTATGATCTGTTTTAATTACTATAATTAAGCAGCAAGCCCCCCAATGGCAAGTAATCCTATTCGCAGTAAAGCTACGCTTCCCAGAGGCTGTTTTGATCATCTCAACTGCACAACGACTGCATGTTTCTTAAGATGCCGATCCGATTCAGCCACGTGCATGGTCTTCTATGGCAGAATAGCTTGCTGCTGCTGGTGATCGATGAGATATCATGATCACCATCTTGGCCGTCGATTAATTCATCAGAAATAGATAGCCAATAATACTCTATATATAATTAGTACTTACATTGCAGATTTGCACTTAGTAGTATAGCCCCTCTTCCCTCTTTATATGAGGAGCATGATGTACTTAAAATAACAATGAGGTAGATTCTGTGTTGAATAACGAAAACCATAACCACCAAGAATCATATATATTGACAAGTATTTTGGGTTTGAAACTTCAAACTTCTACTGCAAGATTCATATCATCGCTAGTGGCTAGGACTGAAACCACCGCCAGGTCCATGATTTTTTTTTATTCAAACTGAGATACTATCATATTAAACACTTAGCAAAAGAGTTTACAACACCTTACATACCCACTCCAGATTAATGGGCAAAGGACCACTTCCTTCCTCAAACTACTACACCGAACAAACACATTTACAACTCTATTGCTCCTACCATCAGTAATATCAGAGACAAAAACAAGGCTCTTAAACAGCCACATGATACATTCTTTACTAAACTTACCCACTAGCATGCTAATCAACTCTACTCTAAACCAAAAGGAAGCAGCCAATCTGGACTTGGGCCTGCTTCGTCTGATCATAGCAACTACCCAAACCTGAGCCACCATATTACACCAGCAAACTATCCTGTGGTAGACACCCCAATTGTTCTCCTTGGTTTGCCAAAAACTAATAACAGGAGCCTTAAGTACCTTCCAAGCTCTCCACTTGATCGATCTTTCCATTAGATTGAGACACAAGCTAAGGCTACCCATCAGATTGACAAGCTCCAGAGCTATTAATCGTGATAACAATCTAACAATTTGCACAATTGTAGTGCTTGAGATCTTTCCAGCAGTGATCTGTAAACTGCACTTACTCCTTATCAGATGCACCTTCTTCTAAATTCTGTCAAACTTCAACTTCTTCTTCTTCTTTCTTCTGAAACTGCCCTTGTAAATCATTATCCCAAACAACCATCTAACGAATCTCACCCTAATCAACTGAGAAACCTCTCCATTACCTAGCTTGGACAGAATCCTCCTACTCCCAGTCCTGCACTTCCTAGGAAAAACCATCTCTCTGAAAACTAAATCCCCTTGCTTCTCAGTCTCTATCAAAGGACTGTTAGCCTCACTATTATAATAGTTTAGCAAACCTTCCTGAAAGGCTACTAGGAGGAGACCAAACCCCCAGCAGCAGAGATCAAAAGGTTTCATTTCTCCTGGCTGCTTTGCTTATCAGCAAGAGTAGCCTTGTGCAGATTCTCCTTAGTGCTCATCTGTTCCTTCTCAGCTGCTAGAAGCAAAATCGAGCTCCGCCTCGCGATGATACCCTCTCGCACCCCTGAAATCCGGCGCTAGAGAAACCAACACCCTCCACCTGTTGAAACCCGCCGGCCCTGAATAACTAACACACTCACCTCAACAGAACACCATAGGGGAACACAAAATCGATTCGGAGGGCCGAGACCAATCCGACAGCCAGACCCCGCTGAAACCAAAATCCCACCAGTTACTATAACCCTAAATCGAAAGCAGAGATAGAAACTCAAACCAGCGAAATCAAACCAGAAACCAGACACCACTGATTGAGCTAAACTCTGGACTAGGAAGATTTCTCTTACCGAAGAGGCGATCGAGATCCCAAAATCCCCAAAAGACGTCCTTGAATAAACCTAAGTACCTCAGGATTGAAACCGGTAGTCGCACAAAAGGGCTAGGAAAAACGCAGACCAATAAACACAACAAAGATGATAGCTGGTGTGAGGCCGATCTCACTGAATAAATCAGATGAGAAAACAAGAGAACGGCTGTCGTCGTCTCTAAAATCGCTTGGGGAAAGCGATGAATAGTGTTTTATCAGGAGGCTTTCCCCCCGAAAGTCATTTAAGTTTGTGTTCAAGGCTTGTCGCCAGGTCCATGAATTGGTAACGAGAAATCTGGTTAACCGAGACCATTTAAGGGTAAAGAAAGCATTCAATGTTCATAATGGTGTTAGATGATGTCATCGTGTGTGATGAACCCATCTTTGCCTAATAATCCATAAGAGTATCACAAAATTAAGATGATGAGTGAAGATTTCAAGAGAGAGAGACAAACTGAAGTTTAATCCCTTACAAATTATCGACGGATGTATTTTAGACCTGGCAAAATGGGCACAACCAGAGAGAAAAAGAATATCGAGGGATTTTATTATAGAATGAATTGAGTTATCTAAGTACTACAGAGAGAAGTATAGTCCAGTATGAAACGGACGGAAATTACAATATAACAAATCCTAGCTAGATATACACTAGAAGATTACAAATATAGAGCCTAATACAAGACTAAAGAAATATAAGAAACAAACTATAAAATACATATCCTAACAGTCCCCCTTAAGTTGGAACGCATCATGAGGAGTTGTATCTTGTAAGAGAAATAGACTGTCTTTCAATATCTCTCTGTAGTTTCTGCCCGGAAGGGTTTTTGTCAAAAAATATGCCACTTGATTTGCTGCTGGAACATGATGAACTGCTATCAGTCCATTCTGTATCATCTGTCTCACGAAATGTATATCCACTTCTATATGTTTTATCCTTTGGTGAGCCACTGGATTCTTGGATATATAAATCGTAGATCTGTTGTCACATTTGAGAGGGATTGGGGTAATGTTGTGCACCCCAATCTGGTTGATCAATCTGCTCAACCATGCCAGTTCAGCTGTAACCACTTTCATGGCTCTATATTCAGCCTCTGCTGAGGATAGAGACACACATCCCTGTTTCTTTGATTTCCAAGAAATATGTGAGCCACCAAGAAATAATACCCAGAGATTGACCTTATGGTGATTGGGCAACTTGCCCAATCACTGTCGCAGTAAGGAGTCAAGGAGAAATTAGGATTATTATTCAGCAAAATACCATAGTTTATAGTCCCCTTGATATACCTTAATGTGTGTATGGTAGCGGATAAATGTGTGTCAATGGGTCTTTGAAAAAATTGACTAAGCAATTGTGCAGTGAAGGCCAAATCAGGTCTGGTGTGGGTAAGGAAATTAATTTTACTAACTAGACTTCTATATTCTGTAGGATTTTGCAGCAATTTTCCTTCATGTGGTTTGAGTTTTAAACCCAGTTGAAGAGGGGATGTTGTCTGTTTGTTATGAAGTACATCATAATCATTCAGAAGTTCCAAGCTAAATTTCCTTTGGGAAATGATCAGACCCTTATCATGATGGAGAAATTCCATACCCAGGAAAAAGGTTAAGTTTCCTAAATCCTTTATGCAGAAGTCTTTGTTTAAGTGGTCTTTGACCATATTTATTTTGCTCAGGTCATTGCCAGTTAACAGAACATCATCTACATAAACAGCTAGATATGTACACTTGTTGTTATGGAGTTTTTAGAAAAGGCAATGATCATTTTCAGATTGAATGTATCCTATAAAGATGAGGAAATCACTAAGTTTGGCAAACCATTGCCTTGAGGCTTGTTTAAGCCCATATAAAGATCTTCTCAGCTTGCAAGCATTGATAGTACCATCTGTTTTCAAACCCTTAGGTAATTGCATGTATATTTCCTCATTAAGGTCACCATGAATGGATGCATTATTGACATCTAATTGGCTTAAATACCATCACCTTTTAACAGAAACAACAATTAAGGCTCTAATAGTGGTCATTCTGACCACAAGGGAAAAGGTTTCATTATAATCAAGACCACAACGTTAGTTAAAACCTTTGGCTACAAGTCTATCCTTATATCTTTCTATGGATCCATCGGCTTTCAATTTTATTTTATATATCCATCTGCACCCTATAGCTTTCCTTTTCTTTAGGAGCTTAACTAAGTCCCAAGTTTTGTTTCTAATAAGGGCATATAGCTCTTTATCCATAGCCTCAGTCCACTTTTCACTAAGACATGCTTCTTCATAAGTTTTGGGTTCTTGAGTCTCAAGGATTTTGTTTATGTTATCTTTGTTTCTAACAGTAGAAAAGGAGAAAGAAATAGAAGGGATCTCATCAGTTAAACTGGAGTGATCAGGAGGATCATTAGTATGTTTTTGAGAACTATGTCTGTTTATCCTTTCGGTGATAATTTCAGTAAAAATGTCATTATCAGCAACACTAGTGTAAACCTGATAATCTTGTAAATGTGTGGGTAATTGCCTAACTCTAGAGGATCTTCTCAGGTTTAATTCTTCACTCCCTGTACTAGCCACATTTTCAAGGGGTTCGGGTTGTGAAGTATCTGTTTGGGGTTCTGAAGAGTGGTGGATTTTATCAGTGGTGACAGTTTCTATATTTTTGGTATTTTGGGTCTGTTGGGAAGTGGTAGAATTTGAGAGAAATTTTCCATGAAGATTGGGGATGAGGTAATTGTCTCAGCAGTGGTTTCAATGTTCTGAAAGGCGTGGTCGTAAGATGAGGAAGGGAAGTCTGTGGGGAATTCTTTTGAAATGGAAAAATAGTTTCATGGAAGGTAACATCACGAGACTAGAATTCTGTGATCAGAAAGTCTAAGGAGTTTGTGGCCTTTTTGGTTTGCTGTAAGGCCTAGGCAAGCACAAGGAGTGGATTTAGGATGAAATTTCCCTGAGTTATTTCCTAGATTTAAGGCGTAACACAAACATCCAAAGACATTAAAATAGCTATAATCTGGAGGGGCATTATGGAGACATTCATAAGGGGTTTTTCTCTCAAGGGAGGAACTTGGGAGTCTATTAATAATGTGAGTTGCATACAGAATGGATTCTCCCCAGAATTCTAAGGTTAGGTGAGAATTGAAGTAAATAGCATGTGAAGTTTCCATGAGGTATCGATGTTTTCTCTCTACTATACCATTCTGCTGGGGAGTATGAGGGCAGGAAGTTTGGTGGATTATTCCAAGGCTATTATAATATTTTCCTTCGTTAGAAGAACCTAGTTCGAAGGCATTATCAGACCTTATGACTTTGATTTTTTTATTAAACTGCCTCTCTCTCATGGTAATGAAAAATTTGATGAACTTGAATGCTTCTGATTTGGTTTGGATAAGAGTGACCCAAAGAGCCCTAGACTTGTCATCAACTATACTCAAGAAATATTTCTTGTTATCATAAGTAAGGGTGCTAAAGGGGCCACAAACGTCTATATGAACAAGGTCATAATTCTTTGCTAGAAGTATTAGACCTCTAGAAAGGGATTCTATGAGCTTGTGCCTTGTGGCAAGGGTCACAACAAACAAAAGTATTTGGTATGTCTTTTCTTTTGAAGAAATGCAGTTTTGACAGTTTTTCCAAGGGGGTGTGCCCCAATCTATTATGCCAAAGATGAATATCATTAACATTTCCTATCAGTTTAGGAGACTCACTAATATTAACAAAATTTGGAAAACTTTTATTGATATCAGAAGCTAAACTCACAGCTGTATTCAAACGATTACAGTCAGCACATACAAACCATGATACAATATACCAAACAATATATTTTCTCCAGTTTCAAGATCCTGCAAAACACAGTTGTCATGCAGTATAAGAGCACTGGCAGCAAATTGTTTTAACAATTGTCTAATAGACATAAGGTTAAACTTAAAAGCATCAACATGTAAAACATTGTTAACAATCAGGTTTTCCCTTATTTTCACACTTCCTATACCCTGAATAACACCAGTATGACCGTCAAGCATCACAACTTCATAACAACAATGTTGGTAATTGTTCATAAACAAGGTCCAGTATCTAATATCCATATGCTGGTTGTTGGAAGTGGTGGTGTCTTGATTCTTGAGATAAGCCACGAGAACTTTGAGTTGAGTCTCGGACATTCCAGGAACTAATTTATTGCTTTCTTCATTCTAATTCATTCTTTGTTGATTGAGAGTGGCTCCAGTGAAATTGCTCTTCTCCTTGTTCTGGTTGTGTTTCCAGTAGGTTAGGAAATTTCCGGTGACCCAATAACAATTCTCGACGGAGTGCCCAATCTTTTTGCAGTGAGAGCACTTGCTCTTCTTCTTTTCTATTTTCTCTGACCTAGTCTCATTTCCTTGGAATCCTTGGCTGGAAATTGAATTTGCAAACGTGACACTTTCTTTATCACCTTTTTTTATTCTTCTGAGCATGTCGGTGATTTTCTTCTTCTCTTAGCACGGAGTAAGCTTGGTCTATGGTGGGTAAGGGTTTCATCAACAAAAGGCTGCTATGAATTGCTTTGTACGCGTCGGTCAGACCCATTAGGAACTCAATAACTCTTTGGTTTTCTTGGAGTTTACTGATAGCTTCTAAGGAACCGCACAAATAAGGAGGGATCTCTATAAATTTGCTTTCTTTGTTCCAGATCTTGACCCATTTGGTGTAATAGTCGTTTATGGAAGAAGTAACTTGTTCGAGCTTTGCGCCTCTCTTATCAACACGTAGAGTCTGGTTCCAGATTGGTTATCGAATCGCTTGCCCAAGTTTTCCCAAATTTCAGCAGCCGTTTTGAAATACATCACTGATTCTCAAATTGAATCCTCTAATGTCGTGAATAGCCATCCTATGACCATCCTGTTTGTTCGATCCCATACTCGTTGTTTGGCTCCTTTGTAATCTGACCGTTTTGTTGTGCCAGTAACAAAACCTAACTTGCTTTTAGAAACGAGACCCACCATGAATGACCTCTTCCATTTGGCGAATCCAGATCCATTGAATTTGTAGGTGAGCACGATTCCGGGATTATCAAAAGGGTGGGTATACAATTCTTCATCTTCCGGAGAGAGTTTGGCGTAGAAGCTTTGTTCTTCAAGATCGACAACGTCTTTGACTTTCTTCATCTTGTCGCTGGCTTCTTCCTCTTCTTTCTTCTTTTCTTCAGACATGGCGAGGTCAAAGAAGAAGCGGCTTCAGTGTAACACCCCAACTACAAATAACACACTTAACAATACTTAGCAGCGAAAAACATAACTCACAACATCACTTAACTCTTTGGTGTTACACGCCGTTAGCCACCCTCGTGGCTAACAAGGCTAACATACATACAACGTACCGGTCTGATGGACTAAATTCCCGAGCAACTACACATAAATCCCGTTCCATGTCCAACAATCATTATACACTTACATTGCAGCTGTACCGAGTAATTACCAACTAACGCCGATACATTTTCGGTCCTACTACACCTATAATACATCCACAATTCTCATGACTACCACATACAAACACTACCCCGTCCTACTCTCGAACGGCTTCCAGTTCCTTGTACCTGAAAAGTATGGGAGCCCCCAAAGGGGGTCAGCACCTTTGCTGGTATGGTAATCCCGCAGCCCGCATGCTACCGGGCCACGCACAACTATGTCGTCTTAGCATGCGGTTGATTTATTTCAAACATGCACAAACTCACACACATATCATGCTTATACGCAAACATCCATTAATAGAATACAGACACAAGGTTAGCACACTCAACATAACAACACACTTCACTTTATAACATACACAACTTAATTTCACTCTTCTTAGAGTACATAAACTTCACTTAGGGAGTACCGGGGTGATATAAGCCCGAGCACAACATACATACATTTTCTTTACTTGAGTGGCGGCCTCATATAGGACCGTACACAACATACACAATTTCCCCTAGCTCCAATAGTGATGAGGTAGGTAAGCCTTGGTTAAGCTTGTGGGTGGTTGTAATTCAAGGAGGAAGAACAACCGTAACATAACAAAGAGGGAGTCGAAGCGAACTTAGGCCTCGACACCCTACCAACATTATACATAATTTCCCTCCTAGCCCGATGTGGAGGTCGGGTAGGTAAGCTTTGGCTAAGCTAGTAGGAGGTCGAAATCCAATGAAGGAAAACAACCCTAACATAACAGGATGGGAGTTAATTCTCATATATGTATTAACTCCCAAACAACACGCGTGACCGGAACAACCGGATTCCTCTCCATACATAACATATACTTATTAGTTAAAGGTTCCCTTATGGAACTTATCACATACATACATCACATAGTTTTACTAACGCTGTTAATCACACAAGGGAAATCACATCCCATGTCAACAACACGGATAACAGTATCCAATGACATCAACATACTAAACAAGTCACATACATCACACATAATCACAACATACACTAACGCACGGATAGCCGCAATTAGAACGTTCCCGTGGGTTGGGACGTTTATTCCGAATACCGATCTCTTATGTGAACCTAAGGTCGGTTAACTATTATTTAACACATAACTAAGGTTAAGCGGTATCGGAATTAATTACGCCACAATAATGAATTACTGTAAACTCATTTCATGCTTTATCTTGCAAGGTGGCAAACACACAGAAAAACACATTAGCATACAAGCCGGTGTAATCCGGTAGGACACAGGTTGCAAGAAAACCATACCTGTCACCGTGGGTTACTCTACCGTGTTCCCGAGGGTTCACTCCAACGCGTCATCTCATGCTCCCCGGGTAGTTTTTGAACAACTGATAGCATTTCAAATGTTTTATTAACAACAAGGTCTTACAGTGTGTAAACTCCTATTACTCCCATACTTACCCGTTGTCACGTTATTTCGGTTAACTTAGTGTACTTAATTCCTTAACTTACTCACTCACTTCCACACTAGTTATACCTCTCAGGACCTTTATAAGTCACCAAACAACTCCTAAACTTCATGTAACATCAACCCCTTTCCTTCCCTTCGGTTTAGACTCAAAAATATCAAGAATTTCAATTCTGGTGCTGGTCCGGGACCTTGTCCTGGTCCTAACTCCCGGACCAGCTCAATAGGTAACTCTCGGGCAGAAAAGCAGGGGTGGTCCGGGACTTCATACATAACCTAAGTCCCGGACCAGAGTGTGTGTAAACTCTCGGTCATTTTAATAGGGTGGTCCGGGACTTAATACTCACCCTAGGTCCCGGACCAAAGTGCTGGGCAACTCTCGAACAATTTTTATAGTATGGTCCGGAACTTGATATGAAACCTAGGTCCCGGACCCCTGCTACAGACCTCCAGAAATGACATTTTCAATTCTTGTTTCACTTGTTAACTTCACCCATTGTTGCCCCAAGGTTCCTACATGTAATTAAATATATTTTAACACTAATATAACATCTTAAACTTGCCTAAATAATCATCTAAACTTGTTACTCAATTCTTGATTAAATTCACCTAAATTTCCCACTCTCCTCTTACAAGAACTAATGCTAAGTTCTATCAAGTGTTATGCTACAGATTTTTCTCACCACTCTCACCCACTCATTAGTCCAAGAATAATGCAACATTCCCACCTTAGAGTTCACTCCTCCCCTTCTCCATCTACCTAGTTACCAACCGATTTTCACACTAAGTTTTCCCTCTTAAAACACTTGTAGTTCACTAGTTTGCTCCCACCTCGAAATACATTTAAACCATTAAATTTCTACACAAATTTTGACATGATCTCCCCATAATTCTAGCATTTTCCCACACATTATTTAACCCTCCAAACAGTCCAACCAACGAACTCATCCAAGAACACTAGACCACCCTTAAGTTCATCATTTCCAACAACAATAGCACTACACGTTCATGAACCTTAAAAGTTTGGCTCTTAGGCCCTTAATCAACATCAAATTAAACACTGAATTTCCTCATATTTTCGCAACACCTGCATTTCACTGAGCATTTATTTGCACCAAGATAAGACACAAAGTCCTTAAAACACCACATAGCTTAAGGTAAGTTATTTACATTGGATTTCTTTCAACTTTCCCTCCTCCTCACTTCTTGTTCCACAACCGATTTCCAATGGGTTATTAGTTACACTAATGACCAAATACCATAAATGGTAATGAGTACCAAGAATTTAATTGAAGCGCTTGCAACAACCCTAAAACAAGAGGGTGTTTAAGCAAAAAAATGAAGAGATTTTACCTTCTACTTCACAATGGGCTTCTTAGGAACAAAGATGGGCAAACTCCAGCACTTAATGAGGCTTCAAATACGCTAAAACAAGGAGCAAAACTGGAGCTCAAAACAGAGCAAAATCGGCCAAGGAAGATGGAGAAAGAGAGGGATTTTCGAGTTGTTTCTTACCTTAACCCATCAAAGGGTTGATTGGCTTCAAGAATGGGTGGTTTCCTCTTCAAAATGAGCTACACCCATGGAAGTCAAATGTGGAGTTTGAGGATTTTGAAAGGTGGAAAATGATCTCCAAAGCAAGGTGAGTATTTTGGTGTATTTTATTTTCGATTTGGACTTGATTTGGTGGGAACAAGGAAGGAGAATGAAGGAGTTGGAGCTGCTCAAGAAATCGCCATAGGAGGGAACAAGGAGCAGAGAGAACGATGGCAAGGGGAAAAGAAAATCGAGAGGGAAGGAGCAAGTAGAGGAAAGAGAAAAATAAAGAGGTAACAGTACTTTACTTTATGTTTTTGTCTTCTAGTGCATAGAGTAGAATTAATAAATGAGAGGGAGGGGGTACAAAACGTGAGTTACTTCTCACAAGGGGCAAAAATCAAATATTTTTTGTAAAAGTAGAGAGGAGGTGGCACATGGTCATTTAGCAGATAACACCCGTGAATTCCTGAACTGTCAGTTTTAACAGTCCGGGTCCGGTTTCCGGATTTTCTCGTTTCTTTAATTTTAATGGTTATTATACTCCCATTAATGTTTAATTATAGTTATTTGATGAACTATAATTTTTACGGGGTCTTTTAACTGTTCAAGGTCACGTTTTCGGGTTTTCTCGAAAAACGTGCACCAAGGCTTTATTAGCGATTTAATACATTATCTGGATCCGTTTTCTTTAAGAATTTTTCCCACATGTTCTTAGTGTGTAATTATGGTATAAAAATATATTTATGACCCTAACGAAGGTTATGTACCTCCTAAAATAATTAAATACGTACTTTCACGTTTTGTGACTTTTACGCATTTTCTTATTCTTTTTGGTTTTTATTTCTTCACCAATAATCTTAAGGAATTAATTAGCCTTAGAAAATTATAATTACATAGTTAATTAATATATTAAGGTTTGGGGTATTTCAATCTACCCCCCTTAAAAGAACTTCGTCCTCGAAGTTCACACTTCCCACACATCATTGGTTAGAATACGGGGATTACTTGCAACATACAACTTCCATAACAACATACTTTACATCACACCCTCAGACTTAACGGTCCGGGTACATATACACATCCATACATAACATAACATACTTACTTAGTAGCCTCGGACTTAATGGTCCGGGTACCTTAACAACATTGTACATACATAACAACCCTTAGACTCTTAGGTCTGGGTAACATAGTGATAAGTGTCTAAATGAGCATGTTATTTAGGTGTATTTCTTGTATAATATTAGCACTTTTCTTGCTCATTTCTCCACTTCGGTTAGTTTTCCTCTAGTTTATGTTTTATTGTTTATCTCACAAATTATTAGTTTAACATGAGGAAAACCAAGCCGGGAGTGAAGTAGACGGAGAGACGAACGCGTAGACGCAAACGGCTCAGAAAACAGAGTCCAAACGAAGAATCTAGAGCCGGTCGAAGTTCGTAGAAGGAAATAAGTCACGGTCAGCAATACAACAGTATTGCAACCGCCTGCACAACCGCCCCCAACAGAGGCGGACACAGAGGCGGACAGCGGACCAGAGGCGGACAAGAGGCGGTTGTAGAGGCGGACAACACACAAACCGCCTTGTTTTGAGGCGGTTCCACAGGCGGACAAGAGTAAATCGCGCCCAAAATAGTTTTCTTCTTCGCGCGACTCTGCAACTCGCCTTATCTATCTACCCCGCCGTCGCCTACCTTATTTCGCTCACGCATCTCCAGCTCCTGTCCCCTGCAATAAATGAAGCAATCAATGCTTCAATCAGTGAAGAAATCAACAGAGGCAATCAACTGCAAGTCTTCTACGTAGTCTTCCTTTCTTCTATAAATACCCATTCCCTACAGCCTTGTACGAGTGCACGGAGAAAACCAGAAAATCACTCACACTCACCTCATCTCATTCTCTTCCAGTAAATCGCTCCCGTATACATTTCACTCCATTAATTCTCTAATTCACCCACTTCACTTAATAACCTACGTACATGTTTCACTCTTCGACCTCTCCATTTCTCCATTCACTAATCACGTCTCCGTGCTTTATTACGTCCAACCTCTGTCAGATTTATTACCAGTTAATATGTCTGGCTAAGGAGGATTTGCTCCGGGCAAGGTTTTAATTATGGTTTAGCTTGTGTAATATATTTCTACCGGTTAAAATAAATTCGTTTGTTACGATTAAAGTTTTGTTTCTCTCCCTTTTTAATAAATTTCATCGATTTATTAAAAAGCCTTACTAAGTCTGTTTTTAATTTCATCGGTTAGAAACAGACGGGTTAATTAAGCCGTAAAACTGTAAGAACTTATTTTCATCGTTTAAGTTAATACATGTTGCAAGAATAAAGCCTCATACTCCTCTGCCGTTTACAGGCTTTTGCTCGAGTTTTCATCGGACCTTGCATTACAGGTAAACGAGTTCTTAAGAGTTTTCATCGGACCTTAAGAAAATTATAGGAATCTTGCCAAACTATTTTATTAAACCGGTAGAGATAGCACAATTAATTAAATCATATTAACCTGAACCCGGAGTTCCATTTAATTCATCTGCACTCAGTAATTTAATCTGCTCTTTTAATTCTCTAAAAACAAGTCAATTAACTTCCCCCCTTTTTGTGACAAGCTTAGGAACTTTTTACTCGCTAAGTCCCACGGTTTGACCCCGGCCGCTTCTGTCTTCTATACTACTACGACCGGGTTTTAATTTGCAGCCCGACGGATATTTTGAGTATTAATTTCTCTCTTTATCAATTTCACCTGTGCTAATAACTCACGATAAATCCACTCTGCAAAATGGCGCCGTTGCCGGGGACTTGATTTAATCTAGTCCCTAAGCCCCGGTTAATTCACCTGTTTTAATTAATAATTGTTAATCTAAAATAATAAAAAAAAACTGTTAATCCAATTTCGGACATATAACCTCGGACATCTGATTTGGACATCGGACTTCTAACTTCTGATCTGACTTGGACATCTAATTTGGACATCGGACTTCTGACATTGTTAATATTATTGTCATTTATTCTGTCATTTCGTTCCATTGTCATTTCGTTCCATTGTCATTTCGTTCCATTGTCTCTAACTACTAACTTTAAATTTCTGTCATTTCGTTCCATTGTCATTTCGTTCCCTTGTATACTAACTACTAACTTTAAATTTCTGTCTACTAATTCCTAACATTTTTATTATTCTAACGTATAACCAGTTCTTTTCTCTGTTTTGAGTGGTGTATGCCTTTCACCAGGTCACAGAGCCTCCCAGAGAATATTAATCACACGGTTGGTTACATCCCAGAAATCGAGAGAACCTTTCTGCGCAATCTCAGGCAGAGACGAACTCAACAAAATACCACCACAGTGATAGATTCTGACCCGGAAGCTAACATGGCAGCTACACCAGCAACGGTTCGAAATATCAACAGGCCGTCTAACCAAGGACAACAGCCTGCTATCGTCCTTCCTCACCTCAGCCCATCCGAATACGATGAGTGGCAAAGCTGAAGCCATATCATCAGATTCGATGTGTGAAGGAGTTGGGCATGTTTGATGGCACCAGTCCAGACGAAGCCCTGTTACATGTTACAAAATTCTTACAACATGCCAATAGCCTTACTGCAACCGACGCAGTACTTCAATATGCAAGATTGTCATTATTCCCACACAGCCTGACGGGAAACGCGAGCAAGTGGTATCATAGCTTAACACCGAGTACCATTGGTACCTGGGACGACATGGCCACCAAGTTCTATGACAAATTCCTACCTCCGAGCCGAACTTTGGAGATGATTGCTGAAATTTATAATTTTAAGCAACCAGGGTCGGAGAATATTTGTGAAACTTGGGACCGTTTCAAAGGTCTACTACTCACTTGTCCTCACCACGGTCTGACGAAGGAACAAGTATCACAATTTTTACAAGGGCTTGATCGGTCCGTGCAGAACAATGGTGTTATCTTCGTTAGGGGCTGACGTTCTGAAAAAGCCGGGAGCACAATTTCTGAACAGCATGGAGTCTCTCTGTGAGGAAATAGAGACTGGGCCTCCGGTGGATCAAGGAGCGGTACTCCAGGATTATATCATGTTGGGGAGAGTGATAACAAATTCGACCAGCTCATGAGAAGCCATGAGCAACTCATGGAAAGCAATGCTCAGCAAGCAACAAAAGTGAGCACTCTACAGAAAGTGGTCGAACAGATGGCTATGAATTCCTTCCCTCAGCAAGCTAAGTCGATGATTTCCCGACCACCTACTATACCCCTCCAGGCTATGCTCCTCAATCTCAACCATCACCAACAATTTCTTGTACGCAATGTTGCGGGCCTCATGACTATGAACAATGCCCCCAACTACAAGAAATGAAAGCAGCGGAGGAAGCAAACTACATCACCAACAATTCAGGATACAGACAACCATGGCAACGTAACATGCAATCCAACCTTAGCTACTCAAACACCGGAAATATCCAAAACCCACATACCCTACAAACATCCCAAAATTACAGACAGTCCAATTTCCAAGGAGGCCAAGGCAATATCAACAACAGCCTTATGGCAATGAAGCTTCATCGAGTCGATCAATCAGCCTCTTTGAAACCTGAGTCTGAAATGTCTCAAATGCAAGAGATGTTTAAGGCAATGATGGGTAAGTCCAGAGATACGCAAGAGGAGGTCGCAGCTCTGCGCAAAGACCAAACAGCCTTGCAGTCTCAGATTCAACAACTCCTAACTCAACAAAGACCTCCTGGTCAACTCCCTTCACAAACCAATCCAAACCCAAAAGAGTATGCAAAGGCAATTTACATAGTGGGCCAACCCATCACATTAGCTCAAAGGGAGCAACAACCCGAGAGTGAAATGGTCCCTGAATTGGAGCAGCAGGCCGAGGAAGAATACCTCGACATGAACCAAATGAAGCTCTATGCCAAATTAGTTGCGATAAACGAAATGATGGAAGGTCCACTAGACCTTACATCACAGCAACCGGAGAGCAAACTGGTTCATGTAGTGGACGATTTACCTGAGGATTTGAGTTACTCAATACCACCACCCCCGTTCGAAAATGAGCAAACGGTATCAAACCTTCTGCTTGAGCTTGAAGACAAGCCATCAGAGGACAACTTCTACCTCAACTTCATGGAGTCTCCTCCCTCTGAAGTCAATTACCGTTATTTTCCCTCCTTCTCTGTGCTATACCCAGACAATGAGGATTGTTACATCCTCGAGAATGAAGAGGAGGAAATGCTCGCTCCCGCCAGAAACATCCAAACAAAATACCAATATCACCTTCGAGGAACCACCTCCCTCTGAAGTTGAATTCAACCAAGGCTCTTCCTTTGAGCCTCTCAAAGAAGACGAGGATTATTACATCCTCAAATTCGAAGAGGAAAAGCCATCCAACTTTGATCTTCATCTGGAGGATCACAGCCTTCCCCTCTTGTGCAACAAAGAAGTAGGGTGGAAACTCGAAGTCGGCTCGCTGAGTGAGAAGGCCATCTTTCCATTTGATCCAGGGTCAGAATTTGAAGATACAAATTTCCCAGAAGTTCTCCCTGAACCACTCAACACAGTTAAGGATGTCTTCATCCTCAAATTTGAAGAGGATGATACTCACACTAAGGATCATCCATTGGAAAATTTGGGCCCTTCGACAAAGGAAAATAATGAACACCCAACCCACCCGTTGAAGCTCACTTCCACCTTCAGTTTCGTTCCAGAGGAGGAAATTTACATCCTCGACTCTGAGCAAGCACCACCACTACCATCTTGCACCCATACGGCTAAACACCAAAGGGAGAATGTTTACATTCTCCAGTTTGAGGAAGCACTACCACCACCACCCGGATTTCAATACAATATTAATGGCAACAAACACCTCCTTCAAAACCAGGTTTTGTGGAGTTTGTCTTTTCCTACTGTAATTGTTGCCGTAATTCTTTGTTTTGATCCAGGTGGTTCGGTCCTACATATTGCCAATTTCCTGTTCCCGGTACTACCATTGTCAACATTCATTTATGATCCGGGATAATAAAGAAAATACGTCTAGCTAGAGACGATAAACCCGGGCAGCTCGGTGGGAGGCAACCCACTATCTATCTTTTGCCTTTCCTTTAATTTAATGTTGTTTTGTTTTTTGTACTATATTTCCCTTTTATTTGCTATAATAAAATGCAGGCTTCACTTGAGTTCTTCTCGCTGTGTAGAATATTCTTTCCAGGTTTAAATTCATGACATTCCACAGCAATACTCAAGTGTGGGGGAGCTCTACACACTCTACGAAATCTGGGGAGTACACTCTTTCCTTTACATTGCTTGCCCTATTAATTTTATTTCATCTACGCAATGAGGGCATTGCTTAAGCTTAAGTGTGGGGGAAGAGCCTTTTCAGGTCATCTAAATGCTTAAAATTGTTAAGTCTCTCTGCTTATCTTCTGCTTACCTCGCATTTGTTCAAAAATTGAATTATGTACCCTGCTAATGTAGGTTGTTCTCTTTAAAAACAAATACTATTATGAATTGTGGGATAAAGGGTACAAATTTTTAAAAAATTTTACATTTGATTACTTTTGAGGAGCATTTTTATATGCGGTGTGACCAAATAATCTGCAAATTGGTTGGATTTTTATTGCTCAGGGTTTCCTTCTGTCTTCTCTCTTAGGGATTGCTAAGGGGTATTTCTCTAAAAAAAAAAGAAGAAGTATACAAAAAATATAAGGGACTTTCGAGACACCATTGGTAATCAACAAAAGAGAGTTGAGCGTTCTTAAATACAAAGGCATTATGCCTACATTTTCTCATCCCTCATGCAAAAGTGAAGCAAATGCATAAATCTTTTCTTCCTTTTATTTTCTCCTCAATGCCCATTCTTGAGAGAAGTTGGCCATGGTAAAAGTTCTCGGAGTCACCAAAACAAAAGAAACATTGAAGTACCTTATATCATACCCCGAAACTCTTAATTTTTTTTTACCCTGAGCACACCTATGCCACCAGCAGATAATTTTTCACACTCCTCAATAAGTTTTAGAGATCATGAACTATTGACTTTTTTATCCTACCCTTCATAATAATATTTGTTAGTATTGAGCATTTCCTACTTGCTTAGGTACATGGTTTTACTTGAGGACAAGCAAAAAGATAAGTGTGGGGGTGTGATAAGTGTCTAAATGAGCATGTTATTTAGGTGTATTTCTTGTATAATATTAGCACTTTTCTTGCTCATTTCTCCACTTCGGTTAGTTTTCCTCTAGTTTATGTTTTATTGTTTATCTCACAAAATTAGTTTAACATGAGGAAAACCAAGCCGGGAGTGAAGTAGACGGAGAGACGAACGCGTAGACGCAAACGGCTCAGAAAACAGAGTCCAAACGAAGAATCTAGAGCCGGTCGAAGTTCGTAGAAGGAAATAAGTCACGGTCAGCAATACAACAGTATTGCAACCGCCTGCACAACCGCCCCCAACAGAGGCGGACACCAGAGGTGGACAGCGGACAAGAGGCGGTTGTAGAGGCGGACAACACACAAACCGCCTTGTTTTGAGGCGGTTCCACAGGCGGACAAGAGTAAATCGTCTATCTACCCCGCCGTCGCCTACCTTATTTCGCTCACGCATCTCCAGCTCCTGTCCCCTGCAATAAATGAAGCAATCAATGCTTCAATCAGTGAAGAAATCAACAGAGGCAATCAACTGCAAGTCTTCTACGTAGTCTTCCTTTCTTCTATAAATACCCATTCCTTACAGCCTTGTACGAGTGCACGGAGAAAACCTGAAAATCACTCACACTCACCTCATCTCATTCTATTCTAGTAATTCGCTCCCGTATATCATTTCACTCCATTAATTCTCTAATTCACCCACTTCACTTATAATAACCTACGTACATGTTTCACTCTTCGACCTCTCCATTTCTCCATTCACTAATCACGTCTCCGTGCTTTTATTACGTCCAACCTCTGTCAGATTTATTACCAGTTAATGTCTGGCTAAGGAGGATTTGCTCCGGGCAAGGTTTTAAATTATGGTTTACTAGCTGTGTAATATATTTCTACCGGTTAAAATAAATTCTGTTTGTTACGTTTAAAGTTTTGTTTCTCTCCCTTTTTAATAAATTTCATCGATTTATTAAAAAGCCTTACTAAGTCTGTTTTTTAATTTCATCGGTTAGAAACAGACGGGTTAATTAAGCCGTAAAACTGTAAGAACTTTTTCATCGTTAAGTTAATACATGTTGCAAGAATAAAGCCTCATACTCCTCTGCCGTTTACAGGCTTTTGCTCGAGTTTTCTTCGGACCTTTCATTACAGGTAAACGAGTTCTTAAGAGTTTTCATCGGACCTTAAGAAAATTATAGGAATCTTGCCAAACTATTTTATTAAACCGGTAGAGATAGCACAATTAATTAAATCATATTAACCTGAACCCGGAGTTCCATTTAATTCATCTGCACTCAGTAATTTAATCTGCTCTTTTAATTCTCTAAAAAACAAGTCAATTAACTTCCCCCCTTTTTGTGACAAGCTTAGGAACTGTTTTAACTCGCTTTAAGTCCCACGGTTTGACCCCGGCCGCTTCTGTCTTCTAAACTACTGCGACCGGGTTTTAATTTGCAGCCCGACGGATATTTGAGTATTAATTTCTCTTTTATCAATTTCACCTGTGCTAATAACTCACGATAAATCCACTCTGCACATAGCAACATTTAGACTCTTAGGTCTTGATAACATAACAACCTTTAGACACATGGTCTAGGTAACATAACACTTTCGGAATTCAATCACATTAGGACTCAAGGTCCAAAATAATAATTACTACACATACCACACAACATGTCATAGCATGTATATCAACCAGAAATTCCTTTTCCATCTTCATGGGTTCGAGACCCATGTTGAGTACATATACACTGTGATCCCGCAGAACCGGTCGCGATGGACACTCTGGTCCCCATTCCTTTGGGAGATCAAAACAATTGCATACATCTTTAAAATATACTTCTCATGTCACCGGTCCTAAGACAAAGGCTCATACGTCCTCAGCTCGTGAGCAAGTAGTAGGAAAATACCCTCTACGAGGTTAAGTATAACGAAGTCCTTTATTGGAAGGATCTTAATCGAAAATCCTTTACAAGGTCACATAAAAGTAGTCCTTCCTTTGAAAATACTGTTTAAGAATCTTAAAAATATTAATTGATGTCTTGAAAATACCAATTGAGAATTTGAAACCCAATTTTAAAATTCTTTTGAAAATTCAATACAACTCCAAGTCCAATTATTGTTAACTGCACCTTATTCTTGATGTGATTATTTGTGACCACTTATAGGGAGTTTCAAGAATCATCCAACCCTAATGTGATCAGCATCGGAGTTGAACTATCTTTCCACCCCAATTTGTGTTCGGCTTCCCTTGATCTCATGATAATCAAGTTTCACCTCCCACTTTAATTTCAAACAACAACTAATTCAAGCATGTACCATTTTCTATCTTCTAATCCATCTAGTCGTAATCATTACATCTCCAAGGGTGGAACTATGTCCATCAATCAACTTCCCGATTTATTTAAATCAAGTTACCTAGGGAATTTAGTTCTCACTAGGTTCTACGTTGGTGTCATACCTCTTCATAAATCACAAACTGTATATATACATATATCCATATATATATATTTTTATCAAAATATAATACACAATATTACTTTTGGTATCATATGAACATACATAGTCGGGGTTTAGTTCCCCGGGAGTTTTCTACTCCCTTATACATATACTTTCACACATCTCTTAACAAAATAACACACTTATCACAATGGTGTTCGCATCTTCAGTGCGCAATTACCATAATTAAACCATGAATGAATACGTATTTATGTAACACACGCACCAATCATCAAAACAAATCATTTTGTGCTATGCACACCATAGTTCACGTACACTTGTACGGTAAAACATACTAAACGGTTTTGCGCTCTACCCCCCTTAAAAGGGATTACGCCCACGTAATCAATCACTTAATCACTGGTTTAAACGTTCTACCGTCGTGAAGTGTTTTATCTCCGCGCGGTTTATTACACAATGTGTTTTGGTTAGAGGATCTTAACCATATTGGCGGTTTAGTCCCTGAACCAAGAATCCTCTTTAGAGTTTGTTTAACTCATAACTGGTTTCGATTCTGGCCTGTGAGGCTTCTAGGCGTTAATAATTAGCCATTCGCTCATATTCACAATGAACATCCAACACTTGAATCGTTGGCTCACTAGTTTCTGCTGCGCAACTCTTGATAACTTAGAGCTTAGTTTGCCCCATATATTATTCTTACTGTATTGTACATCCCCGATTATCACCTTTATCTTGGTAATAACGGTTTCTCAACCGACGCGTGGTATTTCTTACCGTGAACGAATTCGGTGAGTTACAAAACTTACTATCCACCTCCATGATAATTTACTGTATTTCACACTGATTTACTTAATTTCTTCCGACTTATTGTCGGTCGAATTTGAGCTACTACCTAATTGGTAGTACTCTTTTGGTTATTTCCAACACTTGAGGTATGTTCCATACCGATATTCAACAATCGTGCTACTGTAGTCACTTATGTCAACCAAGTACCCTTTGATTGGTACTACCGTGCTTATCTTATGCATCGGTTTTATCACATCATAAGTCTTGTTCTTCTATCACATTTAACATTTTCAGACTTCCTAGCTATCTCACTTGATCATTACCGCGCAAGCGCAATACCAAAACACTCAGTCATACAGAGTGCAGAGGCGTAAATTCTTGACAGTAAGTCTCTTATGAGATTGCAATAGGAATTCACACTGAGTTCCTTATCACATAGTACCGACCGTTGGCTTATTGCCCGGTCTGCGTATCATCACTTACTTGTATGTCCATTGAGTTTCACTCATAACTGGTCTTATTGCCACATTATTACTTAACAATACTTATGCAACGGTCGCTTACTGCGCACCGTGCGGTTACTCATTGTATAACATTAACTTACACTACATTCGTTGCTATATTAGCTTCCGCCATTACACTATGTTTTGCCACTCACTCGGCTGACTGCTGAATACTCTATTCTTCGAGTCCTTATGCTCCTTGAGCGTTGTCCATTACACATTTAGCATCCCACACTTATGGTGGTTGCTATTTGACTTTTTACTCATCTGATCTCCACAACTGGTACAAATACTTCCTTTCGATTTATTCCTACTCACATCCTTCTTGGGTAATAGCAACATAGTCAACTCTTAACACATTCCTTGAACTTAGTTCACATAACTACCGCTGTTACGGTCTCCCATATCAAGAGGTATCCCCACACTTTAATCAGTGGTTCGTTATCCGCTTACTTATATAACATAAACTTCTGTGGTCCATAACATTTCCTTAACACATTCCACTTGTGGCTTATAAGCCTTATTGTCTCGAGCTCTACTCATTGTAGGCTGTTCACACACATTTACTTCTCCGTACATATTACACGGTTTATAGATTGTATTGGGCTCCATAACAAGGTCGTTGTTCCTTTCATGGGATGCTCCTTCAAGGATGTCAGACTTCCTCCTGACAACTTATGCTTAAACTGGGTGTTAGTTTCAACCCTTGCGTTTTTGTCATGTTATCTCATTCAACCATTGTTGATCCAAACACCCTTTTAAGGATAGTTCCTGGGTGTTACTAGGTCATGCCATTACATCTGGCTTGCACTTATGAGTACGTTTCATTAGCTACATCGTCCTGCGTTCTTGGCTGGATTAAATATCATTTCCAGTGAGATTGATATTCCCTTAGTTCAAGTGATCACTTCGGGAGTCTCATCCCGATCATTGCACATTAACGTATCATAGTAGGCATCTGCCTCGCCATATTTAGGCTGGGTACTTACTCCAGCTATATGTTCGTCCTTCAGGTTCCTTATGACATATTCCATGTTTTTACTTACTAATCAGTGCACTTCGCACTTGTTCACTCTTAAACATTTCCTTAAAATAAACTTACTAATTCCTTTAGTCTTCCTTAACTTAACTGGGTTCCTTTATTTCAACGATTCGATGTAATCCATTGCTCTTGCTTGACTTTTACTTCGGACCGTAGTATGGAGTCGACTACTTCCCGTGTTCTAGACTCCACTCGTATACATACGTGGGGTATCCTACTGATACATTGCTACTTACCTGGCTAACCCATAAGTAGGTCTGTCAGGCCCACAAGCTCCTATTGGAGTGCGGTCGTCCCACATTACAGTTGGTATACTCGTAGTGTCCGTCAGACGCCTAGGTGAAGTATTCTGTTGTCAACTCCCCTTATATTATCCTGTGATAATATGCATTCCATGTTTCCCGAACTTAATCAAGGGAAGTGTATCCACTGTTGTATTATTATGAACTCACTCCATTCCCTCGGGTTGTTACCCTTGGGTTTACCGGTTTCCATCCGGTTGTTTAAAAGTAACTGGGTAAAACTTACCTACCATGTGGCACTGAGGCCCGCGTAGGTCTTATGGTTTGGTTTTAAGAAAAGAAGAATTGAAAGAACATGGGTTTGAAAGAAAATCTGGTTTTGAAAAGAGTTTGACAGAAAATGATTTTAGGTTTAAAGAAAAATTTCCGTGGTTTTACAATGTTTCCTGCCTTATCCAAGTCTAGCTTCCTGCTGACTGGTGTATTTCCTATTACAGAGGTCAGGCTACCAAGCCCTTCCACAGTTATTATGATCTCACTTCACTTCATGGTACTTTACTAAGTACTGGTAGTTGTTTTAAAATTTCCCGTACGACCTTGTTGTAGCAGCACTTGCCATGGCAAGTGCGCCATGCTTACTGGTTTTTGGTTCAATACACACTGGTTGCAGCATTGTTTACCTCCGCACCAACATCAATGGCCTTGCTGGCCCTTACTTGATCTTACAGTCCTAACAACAATTCTCGGGGTACTTCTCACTGTCTTCACATGATAACCATTAACTAGGGTGTTTCCCGTTCTGGGAGACCCCTTTTCTACTTGGTATTGTATCCCCCTCGTACTATATTGTGGTTCCTTAATTGGTTGGTATACCGTTGGTGTATTAGTTAACATCTGCAGTCCCGTAGACACTCGTCTCGGGTTTCATTATCTCGCTCCTTGCTTGTTGCACGCTTGGTGCGTTGCAAGCTGGTTGTCCTCGACTGCTCCGCATGTCGACCCAGGGTGCTGGAAATTCCATTCTCTTGTGCATAAGATTCTTCACTTTTCGCTAACAAGAGCGGTTAATATTGTTAAAATGGAGACCGTCTTCGGGATCACACCTTTCGGGATCTACCGTATGACAGGTCCTCCGTACTTACAGGGGTAAATATCAACTGCCAGATCGGGTTTTCCCGAGTAAGAGATGACTCTCATCTCTCTGGCGTTCTTTCTGAGTTAGAGAATAGGGTTTGTGGAGGGCGGGATGGATATCGTAGGTATCCAGTACACACTGGTATTCCCTAACTAGCGTACTTCTCACGCTATCACTCAACCCTTAACCCAAGGTACTAACTCTTAACTCGGTACTTCCTAAGCTCGGTATTTCAGTCATCAGAGCGATACTTCGCTCTGATACCACTTTTTGTAACACCCCAACTACAAATAACACACTTAACAATACTTAGCAGCGGAAAACATAACTCATAACATCACTTAACTCTTTGGTGTTACACGCCGTTAGCCACCCTCGTGGCTAACAAGGCTAACATACATACATCGTACCGGTCTGATGGACTAAATTCCCGAGCAACTACATAAATCCCGTTCCATGTCCAACAATCATTATACACTTACATTGCAGTTGTACCGAGTAATTACCAACTAACGCCGATACATTTTCGGTCCTACTACACCTATAATACATCCACAATTCTCATGACTACCACATACAAACACTACCCCGTCCTACTCTCGAACGGCTTCCAGTTCCTTGTACCTGAAAAGTATGGGAGCCCCCAAAGGGGGTCAGCACCTTTGCTGGTATGGTAATCCCGCAGCCCGCATGCTACCGGGCCACGCACAACTATTTGTCGTCTTAGCATGCGGTTGATTTATTTCAAACATGCACAAACTCACACACATATCATGCTTATAAGCAAACATCCATTAATAGAATACAGACACAAGGTTAGCACACTCAACATAACAACACACTTCACTTTATAACATACACAACTTAATTTCACTCTTCTTAGAGTACATAAACTTCACTTAGGGAGTACCGGGGTGATATAAGCCCGAGCACAACATACATACATTTTCTTTACTTGAGTGGCGGCCTCATATAGGACCGTACACAACATACACAATTTCCCCCTAGCTCCAATAGTGATGAGGTAGGTAAGCCTTGGTTAAGCTTGTGGGTGGTTGGTAATTCAAGGAGGAAGAAACAACCGTAACATAACAAAGAGGGAGTTGAAGCGAACTTAGGCCTCGACACCCTACCAACATTATACATAATTTCCCTCCTAGCCGATGTGGAGGTCGGGTAGTAGCTTTGGCTAAGCTAGTGGGAGGTCGAAATCCAATGAAGGAAAACAACCCTAACATAACAGGATGGGAGTTAATTCTCATATATGTATTAACTCCCAAACAACACGCGTGACCGAACAACCGGATTCCTCTCCATACATAACAATACTTATTAGTTAAAGGTTCCCTTATGGAACTTATCACATACATACATCACATAGTTTTACTAACGCTGTTAATCACACAAGGGAAATCACATCCCATGTCAACAACACGGATAACAGTATCCAATGACATCAACATACTAAACAAGTCACATACATCACACATAATCACAACATACACTAACGCACGGATAGCCGCAGTTAGAACGTTCCCGTGGGTTGGGACGTTTTATTCCGAATACTGATCTCTTATGTGAACCTAAGGTCGGTTAACTATATTAACACATAACTAAGGTTAAGCGGTAGGAATTAATTACGCCACAATAATGAATACTGTAAACTCATTTCATGCTTTATCTTGCAAAGGTGGCAAACACACAGAAAAACACATTAGCATACAAGCCGGTGTAATCCGGTAGGACACAGGTTGCAAGAAAACCATACCTGTCACCGTGGGTTACTCTACCGTGTTCCCGAGGGTTCACTCCAACGCGTCATCTCACGCTCCCCGGGTAGTTTTTGAACAAATGATAGCATTTCAAATGTTTTATTAACAACAAGGTCTTACAGTGTGTAAATTCCATATTACTCCCATACTTACCCCGTTGTCACGTTATTTCGGTTTAACTTAGTGTACTTAATTCCTTAACTTACTCACTCACTTCCAACACTTGTTTATACCTCTTAGGACCTTTATAAGTCACCAAACAACTCCTAAACTTCATGTAACATCAACCCCTTTCCTTCCCTTCGGTTTAGACTCAAAAAATATCAAGAATTTCAATTCTGGTGCTGGTCCGGGACCTTGTCCTGGTCCTAACTCCCGGACCAGCTCAATAGGTAACTCTCGGGCAGAAAAGCAGGGGTGGTCCGGGACTTCATACATAACCTAAGTCCCGGACCAGAGTGTGTGTAAACTCTCGGTCATTTTAATAGGGGTGGTCCGGGACTTAATACTCACCCTAGGTCCCGACCAAAGTGCTGGGCAACTCTCGAACAATTTTATAGTATGGTCCGGAACTTGATATGAAACCTAGGTCCCGGACCCCTGCTACAGACCTCCAGAAATGACATTTTCAATTCTTGTTTCACTTGTTAACTTCACCCATTGTTGCCCCAAGGTTCCTACATGTAATTAAATATATTTTAACACTAATATAACATCTTAAACTTGCCTAAATCATCATCTAAACTTGTTCTCAATTCTTGATTAAATTCACCCAAATTTCCCACTCTCCTCTTACAAGAACTAATGCTAAGTTCTATCAAGTGTTATGCTACTGATTTTTCTCACCACTCTCACCCTCATTAGTCCAAGAATAATGCAACATTCCCACCTTAGAGTTCACTCCTCTCCCTTCTCCATCTACCTAGTTACCAACCGATTTTCACACTAAGTTTTCCCTCTTAAAACACTTGTAGTGCACTAGTTTGCTCCCACCTCGAAATACATTTAAACCATTAAATTTCTACACAAATTTTGACATGATCTCCCCATAATTCTAGCATTTTCCCACACATTATTTAACCCTCCAAATAGTCCAACCAACGAACTCATCCAAGAACACTAGACCACCCTTAAGTTCATCATTTCCAACAACAATAGCACTACACGTTCATGAACCTTAAAAGTTTGGCTCTTAGGCCCTTAATCAACATCAAATTAAACACTGAATTTCCTCATATTATTTGCAACACCTGCCTTTCACTGAGCATTTATATTGCACCAAGATAAGACACAAAGTCCTTAAAACACCACATAGCTTAAGGTAAGTTATTTACCTTGGATTTCTTTCAACTTTCCCTCCTCCTCACTTCTTGTTCCACAACCGATTTCCAATGGGTTATTAGTTACACTAATGACCAAATACCATAAATGGTAATGAGTACCAAGAATTTAATTGAAGCGCTTGCAACAACCCTAAAACAAGAGGGTTTTAAGCATAAAAAAATGAAGAGATTTTACCTTCTACTTCACAATGGGCTTCTTAGGAACAAAGATGGGCAAACTCCAGCACTTAATGAGGCTTCAAATACGCTAAAACAAGGAGCAAAACTGGAGCTCAAAACAGAGCAAAATCGGCCAAGGAAGATGGAGAAAGAGAGGGATTTTCGAGTTGTTTCTTACCTTAACCCATCAAAGGGTTGATTGGCTTCAAGAATGGGTGGTTTCCTCTTCAAAATGAGCTACACCCATGGAAGTCAAATGTGGAGTTTGAGGATTTTGAAAGGTGGAAAATGATATCCAAAGCAAGGTGAGTATTTTGGTGTATTTTATTTTCGATTTGGACTTGATTTGGTGAGGGAACAAGGAAGGAGAACGAAGGAGTTGGAGCTGCTCAAGAAATCTCCATAGGAGGGAACAAGGAGCAGAGAGAATGATGGCAAGGGGAAAAGAAAATCGAGAGGGAAGGAGCAAGTAGAGGAAAGAGAAAAATAAAGAGGTAATAGTACTTTACTTTATGTTTTTGTGTTCTAGTGCATAGAGTAGAATTAATAAATGAGAGGGAGGGGGTACAAAACGTGAGTTACTTCTCACAAGGGGTCTTTTAACTGTTCAAGGTCACGTGAATTCCTGAACTGTCAGTTTTAACAGTCCGGGTCCGGGTCCGGTTTCCGGATTTTCTCGTTTCTTTAATTTTAATGGTTATTATACTCCCATTAATGTTTAATTATAGTTATTTGATGAACTATAATTTTTACGGGGTCTTTTAACTGTTCAAGGTCACGTTTTCGGGTTTTCTCGAAAAACGTGCACCAAGGCTTTATTAGCCATTTAATACATTATCTGGATCCGTTTTCTTCCAGAATTTTTCCTACATGTTCTTAGTGTGTAATTAAGGTATAAAAATATATTTATGACCCTAACGAAGGTTATGTACCTCCTAAAATAATTAAATACGTATTTTCACGTTTTGTGACTTTTACGCATTTTCTTATTCTTTTTGGTTTTTATTTCTTCACCAATAATCTTAAGGACTTAATTAGCCTTAGAAAATTATAATTACATAGTTAATTAATATATTAAGGTTTGGGGTATTTCATTCAGTATAGTATCTTAGGGTTTTGTGTTTTTTGTGACATTTTTTGGCATTCCCAGGAGTTGCTCAGGTACCATGTGAAAACAGAGAGAGTAAAAGAATATCGAGGGATTTTATTATAGAATGAATTAAGTTATCTAAGTACTACAGAGAGAAGTACAGGACTATATATAGTCCAGTATGAAACGGACGGAAATTACAATATAACAAATCCTAGATACACACTAGAAGATTACAAATATAGAGCCTAATACAAGACTAAAGAAATATAAGAAACAAACTATAAAATACATATCCTAACAGTTGGGTTGAATTTTTCAACCCGTTTTATAATTGGGTTGGGTTAGGATTAGCTTAAATATAAATGTGTTGGATTAGGATTGTATTTTTTCAATCCGCGAACCCGCGAATTCGTTTAATATTTTTTTATATTCATATATGTATATATATAATTTTCAAGGATAAATAAATAAGTGGCATTTAGTTTAGATGAGTCATCTGATAGTATATTCACCGAGATAACATTTTTTAAAAAACAAATATACATATATATAATAAAAATCAATAATAAGAAAATGATATATATTAAATTATTAATTGACCTGGATGAAATGGTTGTGAGATGTTCAAGTTGCACCAACGATCATGCTAATTTCAATTTTCAAGTCCCAACTCCCAACCACATATGTTGGCAATTCTTTTATATTCTCAAAAAGAAAAAGCAAGCCCTCTCTCATAAAAACTTTCAGCAGTTGCGAGACTACGACTCAAATTATGGTTGTTCACCTCTTCTTCTTCCTCAATTACACAACAGTAGGGCTTTGCATTAGGTTACGTTAATTTGGTTAAACCCAAAAACCGAAATTATTTTGGTTATTTTTAACCAAAAATTTTAACCGATTTTATAATTCGGTTTTTCGGTTATAACCGAAATTATTTCGGTTTGGTTTTTGGTTATATGTGTGAAAAGTTTGGTTAACCGAAAACCAAAAATATATAAAACATATATAATATACCGGTACCTTATCTTAAAGACGATTTTTTTTTCTTTAAAGCACAAAAGTATCATTGTGTCATTAAACGAGATTTTATCATTTTGGTGGTTATTCTATGTGCTGGCATGACTATTATACTTTTAATTAAGTTTAGATAATCCATTTAGACATACTTTTCACTCACCATTTAATATTTACATGATAAAATCCTCATTAATCCCTTAAAGCACAAAATGTCATTAATGGCGTTAAAGTCATATTTTGACCTTTGGTCTTATTTTTGTTGTTTTCAAACACCTTATCTCTCTTAATTAATCTAGGAAGTTCAATATTCAAAGTTTCCTACCCGTTTTACCAAATCAAACCCTCCTTAATTCCTTAACACACAAAATTGTCATTAAGACCTTGAAGTCATATTTGACATTTGGCATGCCTTTTCAAATTACAAAACTAATCACTACTTCAATATTCAAAGATAATTACTATCACTTCTTGCCGAATTAGATTCCCTTAATGCCTTAATTGTCATAATGGTCTTTAGATTTCCATGGTCTACCTTCCAATGACTCATTACACCTTAAATCTTTAGACCGATTAATTTAAATTACCTTCCGTTTTGAAACAATCTCCACTAGATTAAATTTTCCAACTCCCTAAATATTTCTAACTCCTCTAAATTATCCTAGGCATTCTCTCACTTCCTTGCACTATTATAGAGATGTAAACCGATATGTTTTCTCCCACACCTAGCCTTATTGGACTATCTCCAATAGTACGAAAATGATCCAATCGCTCCCTTGTATTTCCGTTTATGTTTAGTATAGTTTTACTTAATTGGGTTGATCCGCGGGTTGATTCGTTGGTTGATGGATTGGGTTATGATTGAAAATCCTAATCCGATTAGTTAATGGTTGGGTTAGGATTCATAATTTTTAAATGGATTGAATTAGGATTGATTGAAATCCGACCCGCCAATCCATTTTGCCAGGTATAATGTATTTGAATTATCTGGCTCTAATTGTTATAATATCGGGATGTAGTTTAGAATGAGTATTCGAGTTTGGAGTTCATTAATTGTGTTTGCTCGTACATATTCTGGCCCCATTATTTTTGGAAGTCGATTGACATAGCTAGTATGTTAGTGTTAAATGAATTTGGAAAAAATAGAACACAAAAATATCTAAAGACAAAAAATGAAAAGTTAATAGTTTAAGATTATGAGAGAAAAAATAACTATAGGATAAAGTCGTTTTTATAAACCAGTAAAAGAATAAGACATCTATTGAATGGTTTGTAGTGAGTTATAATACTTAGTACTATAGCATAAACAAGTTTAAAATACCTTTTGTTGAGCTTGATGTTCAACGTTTTTCTACACACTGGAATACTGAAACATTTAATTACATTAGAAACTATAAATTTGTCAAAAGGTGGAATATTGTATATGTGAGCAGTAACCTCACAAAATTTTCTTTGACTCTTGAACGTGTAATTAAAAAAAATCTTTACTAGTCCAGGTGTGTGTGTGTTGGGCATACCATCGAATTTGTGAAGTTACTATACTGTAGCAATTGATGCACAGAGCTATATATAATATGGACTTTATTCAGTAGAAAACTATACATGATGTTCAACGGTCACGCAATTAATTGGAAGGGTCCAGTTTAGGCTTTAAAAATTTTAAAGTTCATATCTTTGACTGAAAGTCTCTTTGATTTTCCCCGGATCAAACTCTAAAAACCGTTTCCAGATTCTCAAAACAATTCTTTCCTTCGTTTGTAAATGGGCGAATCTGTGTACAATGATTGTGGCAGAATCAGATTGATTCTTTCAAAAGCCTTCCTAAAAACTCTATGTCTACGTCGCAAAATCGAGTAGATTCTTTCAAAAACCTTCCTAAAAACTCAGTATTCAAAAACCTTCATAAGAACCCTAAAATTCTAAAAACAATTCTTTCCTTCTTTGTAAAATGGGCGGATCTGTGTACAATGATTGTGGCAAAATCGAATCGATTCTTTCAAAAACCTTCCTAAAAACTCTATGTGTACATCGCAGAATCGGGTCCATTCTTTCAAAAACCTTCCTAAAAACTCAGTTTTGGAATACCTTCCTAAGAACCCTAGAATTCTAAAAATCATTTTCAAATTCAAAACAATTCTTTGGTTTGTTTGAAAAAATGGTTGTGAATATGTGTATTTAATCCCCTTTCTATTTCCCTGCAATCTTACACCATCATATTCTAGAGCAGGTACTTAATTTTACACTCATTCTGTGTTCTAGAGCACGTGCGCAATTTTACATCCCATTCTGTCGTTATGATCTGGAATTTTATGTCACTTGACATTTTACACTATCTCAGTGCTATCAATTTGCAGCATGATCGAGACTACACAACAGGACGACGGCCTGTGACGAGAAGCGTTACGCACCGAATGTCGAAAAAGGTATCAAATTCTTTTACTGTTTTTTATGTATGTAGGAAGGAGGCAGGGGCGAAGCTAGGATTTTAGAGTTTAGGGGGCCAAATAATTTTCTTTCTTATAATTTGAAATTGTATGTGTTATTAGCTATGCTATGAGCATTTGTAGTTCTCCTATCATATTTAAAATATAAATCTTCATTGTTATGTTTCTTTTAGAACTTAATCATTAATGGCTGGAAACATTTTCAAAAAAAAAAATTGCTTTCCTCTTCATAAATTTCAATGGATTGGTTTTACCATTGAAAATTTTCTTTTAATCCAAGCCATTAATGATTAAGGGTCTAAAAGAAACATAACAATGAATATTTATATTTTAAATATGATAGGAGAACTACAAATGCTCATAGCATAGCTAATTACGCATACAATTTCAAATTATAAGAAAGAAAATTTTTGCCCCCTTAACTCTAAAATCCTGGCTTCGCCCCTGCCTCCTTCCTACATACATAAAAAACAGTAAAAGAATTTGATACCTTTTCCGACATTCGATGTGTAATGCTTCTCGTCACAGGCCGTCGTCCTATTGGACCTGTAGTCTCCATCGTGCTGCCAATTAATAGCACCGAAATATTGTAAAATGTTAAGCAGCATAAAATTCCAAATCTCCAACCATCATTTTTTAGGAGGCTCAGTTGCCGATTCTAAGATTGCTGTCTGCTACACCCGCTGGATACGAGCAGCTTATGTGACAGACACTGATTTTCAGTCCCAAACAATCATGCTCTCTTTTCTTTTCTCTTTGGGAAAATAAGAGCATATAATTAAAAAGTTTATTAATTCATAAAATATCATAATTTTTATAAAAAAAATTTAAGATATCATAAAATATGATTTTAAATTATCAGATATTACAAATTCAATCCAAATATTTTGAGACCAAAATATCTATTTTTTAATAAAGGTAGTTCACGGTATATCACATAAATATTATTAATTTATAAGATACCATAAAATTTAATAAAATATATATTAAAAACAGTAAAAAATAATAAAAAGTAACCTTATTATTTTATTGGTTAAAATTTTATAAAATTAAAAAACCACTTAATTAAAAGCTAAAAAGCTTAATGTAAAATAAAATATTTAAGAGAATGATAACTCAAATTTTTTATAACATTTTTACTCAAAGTATTTTAATAAAATATTATTATAGTAAATTACTTTATATAAGTAAATTATAAAAAATTAAATCATTCTTTTTACTGTTTTTTTATTTTTTTAATTAAATTTGTGGCTTCTCTAATATATAATACTCTTTAAAACTCTTTAGAGATTTTATTATCATATATATGGTATTTTTTTAATTTTAACCCTTATATGAAAAACATTAATTTTTACTAGTTACTCTTTCAACATAAGTTTATAAATTTTAGTTTTGAATTTAAAATATAAGAAATGATATTATAAAAAATATTAGACTTATAAAAATATTAGACTATATACTCTTTACTATTGTTTAATTTTTATATAATATCCCTTTATATATAAATTCAAAAATGCAACAAAAATTATTAATATATGTTTAAAAAGTAAGTAGCAAAAGTTAACTTTTCTTATATATGGGTTAAATTGAAAAAACAATATATATGATAATAAAATCTTCAAAATATGAAGAATAGTAAAAGATATCATGATCACCATCTTGGCCGTCGATTAATTCATCAGAAATAGATAGCCAATAATACTCTATATATAATTAGTACTTACATTGCAGATTTGCACTTAGTAGTATAGCCCCTCTTCCCTCTTTATATGAGGAGCATGATGTACTTAAAATAACAATGAGGTAGATTCTGTGTTGAATAACGAAACCATAACCACCAAGAATCATATACATTGACAAGTATTTTGGGTTTGAAACTTCAAACTTCTACTGCAAGATTCATATCATCGCTAGTGGCTAGGACTGGAAACCACCGCCAGGTCCATGATTTTTTTTTATTCAAACTGAGATACCATCATATTAAACACTTAGCAAAAGAGTTTACAACACCTTACATACACCTCCAGATCCAATTAATGGGCAAGGACCACTTCCTTCCTCAAACTACTACACCGAACAAACACATTTACAACTCTATTGCACCTACCATCAGTAATACCAGAGACAAAAACAAGGCTCTTAAAAAGCCACATGATACATTCTTTACTAAACTTACCCACTAGCATGCTAATCAACTCTACTCTAAACCAAAAGGAAGCAGCCAATCTGGACTTGGGCCTGCTTCGTCTGATCATAGCAACTACCCAAACCTGAGCCACCATATTACACCAGCAAACTATCCTGTGGTAGACACCCCAATTGTTCTCCTTGGTTTGCCAAAAACTAATAACAGGAGCCTTAAGTACCTTCCAAGCTCTCCACTTGATCGATCTTTCCATTAGATTGAGACACAAGCTAAGGCTACCCATCAGATTGACAAGCTCCAGAGCTATTAATCGTGATAACAATCTAACAATTTGCACAATTGTAGTGCTTGAGATCTTTCCAGCAGTGATCTGTAAACTGCACTTACTCCTTATCAGATGCACCTTCTTCTAAATTCTGTCAAACTTCAACTTCTTCTTCTTCTTTCTTCTGAAACTGCCCTTGTAAATCATTATCCCAAACAACCATCTAACGAATCTCACCCTAATCAACTGAGAAACCTCTCCATTACCTAGCTTGGACAAAATCCTCCTACTCCCAGTCCTGCACTTCCTAGAAAAACCATCTCTCTGAAAACTAAATCCCCTTGCTTCTCAGTCTCTATCAAAGGACTGTTAGCCTCACTATTATAATAGTTTAGCAACCTTCCTGAAAGGCTACTAGGAGGAGACCAAACCCCCAGCAGCAGAGATCAAAGGTTTCATTTCTCCTGGCTGCTTTGCTTATCAGCAAGAGTAGCCTTGTGCAGATTCTCCTTAGTGCTCATCTCTTCCTTCTCAGCTGCTAGAAGCAAAATCGAGCTCCGCCTCGCGATGATACCCTCTCGCACCCCTGAAATCCGGCGCTAGAGAAAACACACACCCTCCACCTGTTGAAACCCGCCGGCCCTGAATAACTAACACACTCACCTCAACAGAACACCATAGGGGAACACAAAATCGATTCGGAGGGCCGAGACCAATCCGACAGCCAGACCCCGCCGAAACCAAAATCCCACCAGTAACTATAACCCTAAATCGAAAGCAGAGATAGAAACTCAAACCAGCGAAATCAAACCAGAAACCAGACACCATGATTGAGCTAAACTCTGGACTAGGAAGATTTCTCTTACCGAAGAGGCGATCGAGATCCCAAAATCCCCAAAAGACGTCCTTGAATAAACCTAAGTACCTCAGGATTGAAACCGGTAGTCGCACAAAAGGGCTAGGAAAAACGCAGACCAATAAACACAACAAAGATGATAGCTGGTGTGAGGCCGATCTCACTGAATAAATCAGATGAGAAAACAAGAGAACGGCTGCCGTCGTCTCTAAAATCGCTTGGGGGAAAGCGATGAATAGTGTTTTATCAGGAGGCTTTCCCCCCGAAAGTCATTTTAGTTTGTGTTCAAGGCTTGTCGCCAGGTCCATGAATTGGTAACGAGAAATCTGGTTAACCGAGACCATTTAAGGGTAAAGAAAGCATTCAATGTTCATAATGGTGTTAGATGATGTCATCGTGTGTGATGAACCCATCTTTGCCTAATAATCCATAAGAGTATCACAAAATTAAGCTGATGAGTGAAGATTTCAAGAGAGAGAGACAAACTGAAGTTTAATCCCTTACAAATTATCGACGGATGTATTTTAGACCTGGCAAAATGGGCACAACCAGAGAGAAAAAGAATATCGAGGGATTTTATTATAGAATGAATTGAGTTATCTAAGTACTACAGAGAGAAGTATAGTCCAGTATGAAACAGACGGAAATTACAATATAACAAATCCTAGCTAGATATACACTAGAAGATTACAAATATAGAGCCTAATACAAGACTAAAGAAATATAAGAAACAAACTGAAATACCCCGTAATTAAAAACAGTGATTGATTAGGCTAATTATATTTTTAAAAGCTTAATTACTCTAAAATAAATACTAGGGAACAAATCCCGAAGAAAACGGACCTTTAAAATGGGTTAAAAGCATAAACGAACCTTAAGCGCGTTTTTCGAGGAAACCGGGAAAACGTGACTTTAAGCGGGTCAAACAGACTCGTAACAATTTTGGTCAACTAAATAGTCACTAATAAATATTAGTGGGGCTTTAGAACCAATAAAATAATTAAACGAGAAAATCCGGAAAACGGGTATCGGTTAGTGAAAACTGTAACAACCGGTAAGTTGTGGGGTAAGAGTACAAATAAACAAAGTTAGTGTGTCCACTTTTGTAAATAAAAAGTAAAAATCTGTAGGATGGGCATGTGAGGGCCGATTTTATTAGCCCTCCCCCTCTCTTTATTGTTCCTAATTCACTAAAGGACAAAAGAATTAAGTAAAAAGCAAATGAGATTCTCTCTCCTCACCCCCTCCTCACCCTCACTCACGATTTCTTCCCCCCTCCTTCTCTATTTTCTCCATTCTCTTCTTCCTTACGTTGGCTATGGCGATTTGGAGGACCCCCACAACACTCACCTTCTCTCCTCTCTTTGAGTACTCAAATCTTCTCCAAACTCAACAAAAATTACACCATTAGAATCCCCTTGCAAAGGAGAACACTTTCCTCCTTTCAAAAATCCAAAAGCTCCATTTTAGATTTTATGGGTGTTCACCATTTGAAGATTCAAGTCCACCATTAGAACCGAGAACAAAGGAGAAGAAAATAAGAAGAGGAAAAGAAAGAAAGAAAAAAAACTAGCAAGACAAGGTAATTGCTCTTACCTTGAACTAGTTTTGTATGTAGTAGTGTAACAGATTTTAAGTAGTGAAATGAGTAATGTATTTGAGTAATGAGTAGTAGTAATGTAGTAGTGTATTGGAGTATAGAATGTAACAGTTTTTGAAGTTTTAAATGATGTTTAAAACTGGGGAAAATATTGGGTAGTGAATGTGTATGTATGCAGGAATTTTATGTGTTGTAGTAGTGTTGGATTGTGAGAATAATGTATTGTATAAACAGGTTGTGAGAATGTGAACTTGTGAGCTGAAATAGTGTGTGGAGAATGTTAGAAATATAGGGGAGACCATGTCAAATTTTGTGTAAAATGAGAAGACTTAAGTGGTTTAAGAAGAGGAAGTATTTGGAGAGTTTAAAAGGGATGTTTAGTAGCTTGTAACAGATTTTAGTATGAGTTTGTAAATGGGATGGAATTAGGTTGAGAGTTAATGTATTTAAGATGCTAAGAGTAGCATTAGTTGAGGGAGTATTGGAGTATAAGGGCTAAGGTGAAAATCTGTAGCATAGGAAGGAAAACAAAAATCTGTAGCATTAGTGTGAAGAAAACTAGTATAATGTTGAAATGAAATGGGGAAAAATGTGTAAGGGAATGTAAGGTTTGAGTAGTAAGTTGGTAGATGGATTAAGGTGATTTAGAACATCTAAATGAGTGGTAAACATGTAGGAAAGTATTGGTAAAGATTGGGGAAACAATGGGTAAAGAAAACCCCAAAAACATAATTTAAAACTGAAGTACTGGGCCGGACCGACCTTAGGACCGAACTTGCAAGGTCGGTCGAGCCCAGATTTACAAGACGGGAAACCTTCTGGAATCGACTGACCTTGCGACCGGACTTGCAAGTTCGGTCGGACCAGAAAATTCTCCCGTCTGAAACCTTCTGGAATGGACCGAACTTGCGACCGGACTTGCAAGTTCGGTCGGCCAGAAAATTCCACAGATGAAACCTTCTGGAATGGACCGAACTTGCGACCGGACTTGCAAGTTCGGTCGGCCAGAGAAATTTCGGTAATGAAAGCTACTAGAATGGACCGACCTTGCGACCGGACTTGCAAGGTCGTCGGGCTAAAATTTTCAAATACGAAACCTACTGGAATGGACCGACCTTGGACCGACTTTGCAAGGTCGGTCGGCCCTGGAATTTTACACTATGTAGTTTACTGGAATGGACCGGACTTGCAAGGTCGGTCGCAAGTCCGGTCGAGTAAAAAAAAATTTTTAATTATATGATTATAGTAATCATATATACCTATATATGCCCATGTACACATATGCATATATAAGTAGTAATACACCATTAATGAAGTAATAATGGTAAGAAAGTAAGTAAATGTGTAAGGAAGCAAGTTTATGAAGTAGTAAAGGAAAGAATGGTTTTATAACCAAGTAAGAAAGTAATGGAGTAGTAAGTATACATTGAAAGTATCAATGAAGGAGTAAGTTAGATCAATAATAGATCATTGATCATACTACTTCATGTATGTATAGGAATCAAATAGCTGATCTCCAAAGGAACCGGTAGTACGAAAACGACGGTGTACGGTATGATTTCTTCATGCCCTGTATCCTAACTTGGTTACCCCGATTTGTGTGCCTATGTGATCACCAATAAGATAAATGCACGAATCGGACTTATATTGCACTTAATTGTGTTTGAACTATATTGTTCTTGTTTATGCTCTTGAACATTTAGTTTGTATAATTCATGAAATGTATGAATGGAAATGAAGTGTATGTGTAAGTATGAGTACTTGTGTATTGTATGTATCTATGGGAAGTAAGTATGGACTTCTACTAATTCCTAACCATCTAACTCCTAACATGAGTAATGAGTATAATGGAATGAGTAGAAGCCCGATATAGTTTCGCCACGCGTGAGGATAAGGAAACACAAGAGGTTGATCCGAATCATGGCTATAATCTTTTCCATGGACCAAATCCCTTGAATGGGTAGCATCCTGGATTAGTGGGCCACCCTAAAGCCCGGTGGTGGGATGTAGTAATCCCTGCCCGGAGGTCATACCGACTTAACTGGAAGTAAAGTAAGTAAGAAGTATTGTATTCGTATTGGTCTTGACTATTGTAAGTCATTGACCCGGAGTAAAAGTATTGAACACCCGATTAACCCGGTGTGTAATGAGGCTAACAAGACCTTTGTATGTATTGGAGAATTGTATCTCCGTGATGCGGTGAGTATGGCAAGTATGAATGGATGACTTGTATTGCACTCCTTGTATGTATTGTATGTATGTATGTATGCTTGGTGAAATGAATGTATTGTATTGTACTGTATAAAGCATGTATGTATGTATGAATGAAACGAACCGTATGTACTCGACCAAATAGTTGGCGTACCCTCGCTAGTACGCGGGGTATGCGGTTATCATATGCAGCGTAAGCTGACCCCTAGGGGGAATGTTTTTACTCCACAGGTACCCGCGAGGCGTGAAGGTAGAGTAAGGTCAAGATGTGATTCTTTCTGGAGTAGTAGTAAGATTAGATGGTGTACTGAGTTGTACACGGCTAAGGCCTTTTGAGTAGCCGGTGTACCATGTGGTACACCTTTTTGAGTAATGAATTCTTGATTGGATAGAAAGGAGTAGTTGTATAAACTCTTAATTTTGGGAAGTAGCACCGGATTGTAATTCGTATAACTTGGATACTCGGTAATCAAATGTAAGTAAGTAATCGGTATTGTAAAGTAAGTAGTATGTATGCATTTTATTCTAATCATCAGACCGATACGGTAAGTAACAGTAGCCTGGTTAACCTTGGATGGTTAACGGCGTTGTATCACCCGCCGGGAGTAGGTAAGTATTCCGCTGCGAGCAAGACAATTATGGGAATGATTAGAGGATAATGGATGGATTAGCGGTTGGGGTGTTACAAAAAGTGGTATCAGAGCGAAGTCTCGCTCTGATGATTAGAATCTTAAGAGTAGTGATTACCGGGTAAGGATTTCAACCGTCTTAAGACGGATATTTAGAAACCTAACTAGGAACCACCGTTAGCAATAACGGATACCATTACGTCTGCAAAGACGATACCATTGTTTGAATGAAGACCATGAGGTCATAGTATCACGACATCTAATGTAATCCACACTTGTTCAGATGTCAGGACGTGGTCCAGGTCGTCCCAGAGGAGGGGGCAACGAAGGACCAAGCGCGCAGACGATAGCTGAAATCGTCGCCGCCCACGGTAGCACAGATGCTACCGGATGTAATCACTGCTGTACAACAAGCACAACAAAACCACCACCAGCAGCAGCAGCAACCCGACCCACCTCATCCCCGTGAAACGAATTGGGTAAAAGCAGTCGCCGACCTTCGACCTCCCTGCTTTAGAGGCGAGAGCGACCCCCCAAACTCGAGGCCTACCTCTCCGAGATGGAGACGGCATTCGAGACACTTGAGACTCCCGCTGGAGTTCGAGTGAGGATAGCTGCGTACTACCTCAAGGACGCGGCTATGGACTGGTGGAAGCTCGTTAAGGCCGAGCACATAGCTGACCCTGCTTTCGGATGGGAAGCATTCACCTCTCTCCTCCGATCTAAGTACTACCCCGAGCATGTCAAGACCAAGAAAAGGCTTGAGCTCGACGCACTAAAAATGACCGAGAAGATGACGGTTGATGAATATTACCCACCTTCACCTCTCTCCTCCGACTTCTACCCGACCTTGGGTATACCGGCCAAGTCTTGGTCGACCGCTTCTACGGCGGATTGAGCCATCGACTCCGGTATGGCATGGGCTTCACACGGTTTACCTCCCTTCAGGTAAACAAGTTGAACCCTTAAAAAGCCATGAGTAATGTGGATTAGTATTCCCGTGTGTAAATGTAACCTAATGCCTAAGTAATTCAGGAGTGTTACCACGCTGCATCTCGAGTTGAGATCACCTGCCAGCTAAGAGATGAGGAGCAAGCGCTGAAGCGCAAGGTGAGCGGCAAGGGTAACCCCTCCGATGACCAAAACCAATCCAAACCTTGGCAGAAAAGGAAGGGGAAGCATTCCCACCATAAGAACACTTCCGGAGACGGCGGTGCCCATGCTGAGAAGGGCAAGGCAGCTGAGCCATTACAGATTGCCTACACCGCACCAGTGGCAGCGAAGCCACTGAGGTCTCAGCCCTACAGGGGTAAGAAACCGAAACCGAATTAGTACACTTGTGAATTAGTATGTATATAGAGTATTGTAAGTTTACCGAACCTTGCTAACTTGGAAGCTATAGGTTCCGGATTTGGCCAAGGAAAGAACCAATCTGATGGCCGCAGCTACATCTGCCGTAATTGCAACAAGGATCATCCCGGCACAGATTGCCAAGGAAGGAGATCCGCTGCTTCACTTGTCAGAAACCGGGCCACCGTGCCAATGCATGCCCAGAAAACTCTAAGCCCAAGGGCAACTACCAGGGCTACAAGCAGCGTGAGGACAAGGAAGTTGCATCTGGCGATGCTCATGCCCAGCACACCTCGCAGGGACAGGGGTCCCGAGGTCCGCAGAAGGGCGCACCGCAGAGGCAGCCGGCCTTACACATCATAGACCGTGATGGGACCGGGACTAAGTCCGGCCCAGGTAACCACTGCAACCTTTAATCCTTGAAGAGCATGACTAAGTATTAAAGTAATTGTATGAATGAAAGCATGAATGCATAAGTACTTGAAGTATGAAATTGAGCATGAGTAAGTAACATGGAAGTATGTATCGAGCATGAAATGAATTAGTAAGCCTAGAACTCACTCTAGATGAAATTTACCACCTTAGGGAAATTCCATATCTGTTACCCAATACCTTCAAACTCACCTCATGAAGAGACCGACATCGCCAATCACCACTTCAACAACGAACAGTGTCAGGTCATCCGCCCAGGTATGTGATAAGTGCGAAATATATAGACTTTTTAGGGTTTAATTACCTTGTAATTTGCAGTATTTTAAGTAATATTTCTCACTTATCTGACGATTTTCCTAGATTTATGTTTTGATATGAATTGATATATTTTATGTGTTAAATGTAGGAAAAAGTGTTGGAATCAAGTAGTTTACTTCACAAGCTTTCCAACGCAACAAACGGCGAGTAAAACGGACTTATAACGAAGAATCTGGAGCCGATTCAAGATTGGAGTACACTCGTATATATATACATATATAATATACATCCGCAAACGAGGCGGACAAGAGAGGCGCAGACACAAGGCGTGTCCGCCTGTTAAGGCGCGGACAAGAGACAATCCCAACCGCCTGTTAACGCGCGGACACGAGACAGAGGCGTAGTAGAGACGACCGCCTCTTATCGGGCGGACAGCACACAAGCGCAGGAGACAAGAGACGACCGCCTCTTATCAGGCGGACGGGACAGAGGCAACCGCCTGTTAAGGCGCGGACAACACTGAATTCGACGCCGAAACAGAGTTTTCTTCTTCGTTCTTCAGTCGGCGCCGCAGTCGGACTACCTTCATTAATTGCAGACGGTCGCCTACCTTAATTTGTGCACGCGTGACTGGCTCTGGAATCAATTGCTCTGCCCGATGAAATCTCTGACTGCAATCTTCACGGATCTGCACCAACTCCACCGCCATCTACTCACTAGCTCACTGTCCCTGTCACTTCTCTTCGTTGTCTACTTCTGAAATCCTCCGCCTATATAAACCCACACTCTGCTTGCTAAAAAATCATCCAGTCATTTATGCACCCATCTACCCAATCCATTCATCTATCAATCCACGAATCATCCATTCACCCACGCATCCATCTCCCACGCTCGCGCTCCATTCACTTCATTTCCCTCCATAAAAAAATAATCACCCATCCACTCCATTAAATTTCCACGTAAACACATATCCCACTTTTGATTTTATTTTCCTGTTACACACCAGCTTTACGAGGATAAAGATAGCAGTCGGGGCAACGCAAGACGAAGTTGAAGCAAGGACCCGGAGTGAACTTCTAAACTGGAGTTATCTCTTACCCTTACTTTAATTTATTTAATGCATTCCTTTTCTGTTATCGTTGTTTTTGTAACGATGAGCGAGTAAGTATTTTAGCTTCCCGGGTTGGAAGCGAACCTATTTCCTAAATTCTGTTATGTATTTCTTTAAATAAATTTAGTTAACTGCAACAGTTCAATTCCTGTCCTTCAAGTGTTTTAATTATTTGGCCGGTAGTTAAAACAACCCTTGTAGTTATTTTATTAAAATGCGAGAGCTGAGATAAATAACTAGACGAAGGAAGTTGAACCTAATTAACAGCTAGAAGCCTGATCCGGCCTATAGGTTAATTAGACTCCAATAGAAACTGCTCTTTATGCGATTAATTGTGTCCGGTCTAGAGCATTAGCCTGCTGCTAGGTCTAACAATTGGTTAGGATTCATTATACTTAGTCGTTAATGAATTAATTAAAGTTTCTGAGTTATTGCAGTAAAATTAAAGAAAGAATTTAGTAACAGATATAAAAGGAATAGGTAAGCAAACAACCAACCCGGGGTGCGCTTTTCTATTTATCACATTCATCACTCTTTAAATCCCTCTGTGTTTATTAAGTTGTTTTATTTTTCCTTGTAGTTTAGTTTCTTTTTTTAATCAATCAATCAAAACGAAAAAAAAAGTGATATTTCCTGTTTTCTTTAGTTTAACTTAATTTCTAGTTAATCAAATATTTGTCAATTAATTGTACGAGGTCCCTGAGATCGACAACCCCATTTAATCACTATACCCGCAAACGATAGGTACACTGCCTATGTGGTAGAAGTAGTCACATATTTCTCCATCATAGTCTTATTAAAAGATACCTGACACCCGAAGCACAAGTTTCAATCATCCGACGATGCAACGAGTTAGGAACGGGTCCAGGAGGATTTTATACACCCGAATTCCCCGGTTGAGCTACCAGAAGCTGAAAATGATGTCTTGGGAAGGACTGAAACCCTTATACCATACATCCAAACAACGCGAGCAGGAGACGGAGCAACACCTCCAGCATACCCCCAGAATTCCAAATGCTGTCACACACAGCTGTAGAAATTGCACAACAATTTGAAGATGAACCAATCTCTGCATTTGGAGCAGATCTGTGTATCGTCACTTCTATGAGAAAGAGGACGACTTGGCTTACACAGACAAGGACAGACAGCGGAATCTCTTGAACTAGGAGTGCCCGTAGTGTCTTGGTCCATTGTGATGACTCCGTATTTTTGTATAGCGAGCTGAAGCGTGTGGACCTCGCCAGAATTGGTATTGAGATCAGGAGATGTTCTAATCTGGGTGGAAAATCAAGGTTGCTGTATCACGGATCCAGAAGATCAAGTTGAATACGGCACCACGGCAATAATCAATGCCCCACCTGATACCAGGACGCCTGAACCTTACCTTTAGAAAGTATTAATCTTGTATAGCATGTAATCCATTAGTAACGTGTATTAGAGACACATATGTAAGATGGTTGGTTATTCAATAAAAGCAGTGTTGGTTATAAATTCCACTTGTGTTCCACCATCTTACTTATAATCTCATGAATCAATAGTTGTGGACTCGGTACCGAAGGTAACCTGAGCACCTCACCGAAGAACAAGCCGGCAAGAGCGGCACCATTTTAACGGGAACATTTCCAGTAAACGGCATCGAAGCCTCAGTATTATTCGACTCCGACGCCTCTCACACCTTCATATCGCCATCTCTTGCAAAGAAGTTGCCATGACGCCAGACAAACTCTGGGGGAGTACCAGCAACCATCAGTAGAAGGACGATCCTCTGCTATCGTCCTCCCTCAAGTGACGCAAGCTGAGCTCGACGCCTGGCAATTCAAGACGAGCTTCATCACCACTTTGTACCACCAGGGACAATTCAGCGGGCTTGACTCAGATGATGCCCCACACCACATCTCTGCATTCCTGGACTTCTGCAATACATTCAACAAGACGGGGAACCTGAATGAGCGCATTCGTCTACAGCTGTTCCCCTATTCTCTGAAAGACGGAGCGTCCAGGTGGCTAAGGAGTCTGCAACCGGTAGCATCCACACTTGGGCTGACTTGGCAAACAAGTTCCTGGCGAAGTACTATCCACCGTCAAAGACAAGGGAAAAATCGCTGAAATCACAAACTTTTGTCAAGAACCAGGTGAGTCCCTGTATGATTCTTGGGATAGATTCAAGGAGCTACAGATTCTATGCCCGCACCATGGTATGAGTAGCGAAGAACTAGTACTGTCGTTCTTTAAGGGATTGAATGATTCAAACAAAATAGTACTAAGTTCCTCATCTGGAGGAAACTTTATGGCAAGAACTGGGGATGAAGCGATGGAGCTTTTGGACACCATGACCGCTAGTACCAGACAGTGGTGCAAGAACAAGGGGAGAGGTGAGCCAAAAGCAGGTATGTATAATATTCCCCCACAGGATCATTTATCCGCTCAACTAACAGCTCTTACTAAAGTTGTAGAAAAGTTAGCTGTAAACCAGACGCAACAGCAAACCGCGAAGGCAGCTACTTCTTCGCCTTTCCTGAATCCTGCTGTGAGAATTGTGGAGGAGCCCACGAAACATTCATGTGAAGGTCCTAGCTATGTTAACCCTGAAAGTTAAAATCGATCAACAACAGACCAGGTAACCCCTATCCTAACAATTTCAATCAGAATAATTGGAGGAACAATCAACAACCTCCATGGAGGGGTAATGATCAGTCTATAGGTAATTTTGGGTTCAACCAAAATAGACCACCTTACTTTAGACAGCAGGAGCAATCCCAAAACTCTCAAGGAGGCAGTGGTAAAATTGAGAATATGCTGGCAAAAATCCTCAAACAAGGCCAAACTACAAACTCCAGGATTGCCGAAATAGAAGCTAAACTTTCTGAACAAGCCGCTAAAAACGCTGATCAAGCTTCTATCAACCTGAGCCTAGAGAGGCAAATGAGTCAAATTTCACAACAGCTGGCACAGTGACCGACGGGTTCACTTCCCAGTCAGCCTGACCTAACCCAAGGGAGCACGCAAAAGCAGTAACTCTGAGAAGCGGCAAGGAACTAGTTTCTGATGTTCCAGAAGTTGAAGAAGATTTAATAAGCCAGCTGAATCTCAACCTGAAGTGGAGGAAACAACAAATCCCAAGGAGAAGGAGTCTCCTGAATCTCTCACTATTAAACCTTCTCAACTCTCTTATAATCCTCCTATTCCATTCCCTAACAGACTAAAGAAAAAGAACATGGACGAGCAATATGGGAAATTTCTTAATATCTTTAAGAAATTAACTATTAACATCCCTTTTTCTGATGCTTTGTCTCAAATGCCTATGTATGCTAAATTTATGAAGGATATTTTGTCTAACAGGCGTTCTTTGCTAGAGTCTGACACGGTCAAATTGACAGAAAGAGTATCTGCAGTCTCCTGAAGAAGCTGCCACCCAAGTTAGGAGATCCGGGTCTTCCCATCATTCCATGCGCTATCGAGAAGGTGGATTGTGGTAACGGTTTATGTGATTTAGGAGCAAGTATAATTTGATGCCTTTATCTATTTTCAAGAAATTAGGTGTAGGTCAATGTGCTCCCACATCTGTTCAGTTACAACTAGCAGACCGTTCCATAATCTATCCTAAAGGAAAAGTTGAGGACTTGGTAGTTTCTATTGATAAATTTATTTTCCCTGCTGATTTTATCATCATCGATATGGAGGAAGATACAGATGTACCACTAATTTTGGGCAGACCGTTTATGAGAACTGCCCGCACTCTCATTGATGTGGAAGGAGGAAGATTATTCTAAGATTTCATGATGAGCAGGTTGTTTTCGACATGACACGCAACATGAAGCGTCCTGCCGCTGTTCAATCCTGCTTTGCAATAGATGTTATTGACTCTTTAGTGCAGGAAACTATTTTAAGCAAAGAAGAAGAGGAAATCCTGGAAAGATGTCTTATGGCATCTTGCGAAGCTGATGATGAGGATCCAGATATGGCCCTCATGGCTGAGGAGTTAAACAAAAGGCGGCCACACTTCCACAAGTACCAGCAGCAATTTGAGAAAGTCGAGCGAAGTGCTGACCGGCCAAGACCATCTATTGAAAAACCTCCTACAGTGGAGATGAAACCTCTTCCTTCTCATTTGAAATATTCTTTTCTTAATGAACCATCGGAATTACCTGTTATAATCTCTTCTGATTTGACAGGAACTCAAGAGAAGCAACTACTGGAGGTATTGCGCAATCACACATCAGCTATTGGTTGGTCGATAGCAGATATTAAAGGAATCAGCCCTCAGTTGTGTTCTCACCGAATCTATATGGAAGATAACTACCGACCATTGGCTCAGCCTCAGCGACGTCTTAACCCAGTCCTAAAAGAGGTAGTTAAGAGAGAGGTAATCAAACTACTCGATGCAGGCATTATTTACCCTATTTCAGACAGTAAATGGGTAAGTCCAGTTCAGGTAGTACCAAAGAAAGGAGGAATAACTGTGGTTCCTAATGAAAAGGGTGAGCTGATTACCCAGCGTCCCACTATAGGATGGCGGGTTTGTATTGATTATAGAAAATTAAATGATGCTACTCGTAAGACCATTTTCCATTACCTTTCATTGATCAAATGTTGGAAAGACTAGCTGGACATGACTACTACTGCTTTCTGGATGGCTTTTCAGGTTATTTTCAGATCCCTATAGCTCCTGAGGATCAGGATGTTAAGACAACTTTTACCTGTCCGTATGGAACCTATAGTTATAAAAGAATGTCATTTGGATTATGTAATGCTCCTGCCACGTTTCAACGTTGTATGATGGCCATCTTTGCTGAATATATTGAGAAATGCATTGAGGTTTTTATGGACGATTTTTCTGTTTATGGTCTAACATTTGAATCCTGTCTAGAAAACCTTGATCTTGTGCTGTCCAGGTGTGAAGAAACCAATCGTGTTAAATTGAGAAAAATGCCACTTCATGGTTCGAGAAGGAATCGTCCTGGGCCACAAAATTTCTTCAAAAGGTATTGAGGTAGACCGGGCTAAAGTCGAGGTAATTGAAAAGCTCCCACCACCATCTTCTGTTAGAGATATTCGTAGTTTTCTTGGACACGCAGGTTTTTATAGAAGATTCATTAAAGATTTTTCCAAAATCTCTAAACCTCTGTGTGATCTACTGGCGAAGGATGTTAAGTTCCATTTTTCTGAAGAATGTCTGAAAGCTTTTAATTTATTAAAAGAAAAGCTAATTTCTGCACCTGTCGTTGTGTCTCCTAATTGGTCACTCCCTTTGAGATAATGTGTGACGCTAGTGATTACGCTGTGGGAGCCGTGTTATGTCAGAAGATTGATAAAATTCTTCGGGTAGTATATTATGCAAGTCGAACTTTAAATGATGCCCAGAAAAATTATGCGACCACAGAAAAAGAATTACTAGCTGTAGTTTTTGCTCTAGATAAGTTTCGATCTTATTTACTGGGTGGAAAAATTATTGCATACGACCACTCTGCTCTAAGTATTTGTTTGCTAAGGCAGAGTCAAAACCCAGGTTAATTAGGTGGATTCTCCTATTGCAAGAATTTGATATTGAGATCAGGGACAAAAAGGGAACACAAAATGTGGTAGCTGATCATCTGTCCAGAATGGAGGCATCTGATGATGGGACTCCCATCAACGAGTCCTTCCCTGACGAGTCAGCATTTGCAGCTGAAGATGTTGAGGATCCATGGTTTGCTGATATCGCTAACTACCTTGTTAGGAAGATCGTTCCAGCTGATATGACTTATCAGCAGAGGAAGAGGTTCTTTTCCATTGTCAAACATTATTTTTGGGATGGCCCTTATCTGTTTAAAGTCTGTGCAGATGGTATCATAAGGAGATGTGTCCAGAAGTCAGAGATCAGAAACATTCTCCTCCATTGCCATTCCAGAGAAGCGGTGGACATCATGGTGCCACTCAAACCGCCGCAAAAATACTAGAATCAGGTTTTTTCTGGAACACCCTTCACAAGGATTGTCATGCGTTTGTTTCGACATGTGATCGGTGTCAAAGGCAAGGTAACCTATCTCGTCGAAATGAGCTACCACTGAATAACATGTTAGAAGTTGAGCTATTTGACGTCTGGGGTATTGATTTTATGGGTCCCTTCCCAAACTCTTTCGGTAATCTTTACATCTTAGTAGCTGTTGATTATGTTTCAAAATGGGCGGAAGCCCTTGCCTGTTCTACTAATGATGCTAAAATTGTTGTGAAGTTCCTGAAGAAAAATATTTTCACTCGATTCGGCGTTCCTCGAGCCATAATCAGTGACGGTGGCTCCCATTTCTGTAACCGCCAGTTCGCAGCGCTATAAAGAAGTATGGGGTTAGACATAAGGTTGCCTTACCCTACCATCCTCAGACAAACGGGCAGGCCGAAGTGACAAACCGAGAGCTCAAGTGGATCTTACAAAAGACGGTGAACTCTTCCCGTAAGGATTGGTCACTTCGATTAGATGAAGCGCTCTGGGCCTACCGCACTGCTTTCAAGACACCAATTGGCATGTCTCCCTACAAGTTGGTTTTTGGGAAGGCATGCCACTTGCCTGTGGAATTAGAATACAAGTCATATTGGGCCCTGAAAGCTCTTAATTTTGACCTACAGCAAGCCGGTGATAAACGCAAGTTCCAGTTGACAGAGTTGGAGGAACTCAGGAACGACTCTACGAGAATGCTGTAATATATAAGGAACGTACCAAGCGCTGGCATGACAAGATGATTGCCAATCGAGAACTCAAGGTGGGGGACCAAGTCCTACTTTTCAACTCCAGGCTCAGATTCTTCCCAGGTAAGCTGAAATCATACTGGCCAGGGCCTTACCCTATTATTAGCATTTCCCCATTCGGTGCGATTGAACTCGCCAATGCAAAGGGGGAAACATTTAAAGTCAATGGGTCACGAGTCAAGAAATTTCTGGGTACTTCACTGGATCAAGCTGCTACATATGAAATATCTCTAAAGATCCAACTGCAGGTTAGCTACTTCACAAAGTCCAGCCAATGACTATAAAGAGGGCAGCTGACTGGGAGGCAACCTAGGGGTAATTTTCAAATTCATGTTTTAACGCTATGCATATAGTTCTCTCTAATATATTGTTATATATATACATAAAAAAAACAAAAAAAAGAAAGGAGAAGAAGACAGAAGCGGAAGGAGGTAATTGTACCTGTGCTATTAACGCAACGCTGCCTAGCGGTTATTTTGGTATTTGACAGTGTGTGTAGGTAAACCGTTTGTTGCAATCACTCCAAGCTGAACCCTTGCTTAGACTCAAGTGTGAGGAACATCGACCCCACCGCCAATGCTTTAAGTGTGAGGAAGAGCACCTTCCTCAATCTCATGATATCAGGGGAGTCTTAGTTCCTTTCTTTTTAATATTTATGTTCAGCCACTCGTGCTTTGACTGTTAATTGCTAAGTCCATAGCATCCTAAATGATTCCTTCCTGAGTCTGGCATATTTTGAAAGGTCTTTTCTTGATTATTTTATGAACAATGAGGACATTGCTCCTCTAAGTGTGAGGAAGTTTAGTCCTTTCCCTGAAAATATGCCAGTAGTACCTAATGCCACCTTGATTTTTATTGTTCTCTAATTATGATAGTAAGCTTCTCTAAAGGCCAATACATGTTGAATTTTCGGGCTAAAATTTTTGTGGAAGTTTTTGAAATCGAGCCTGATGACAACCTCAAGAATCGTTCTGCTTGACGTTGTTTGTATGTATCAATTTCTTTCTTCAAAATTAAATCTATTTTCACTGAAATCTGGTGGATAAGCTGATTGTGGAAATTGAGCTACCTTAGCTTGGCAATCATGGAACTAAGTGAAAGTTTGGTATGGAAAGGATAAGGCAAGGTACTCCTCTGATCATATAGTGAAGTTTTCTGAACCAAAAACAGGCCTCGTTCATTCGGTATTAAGTCTTGGGGTGCCTTATCACCCATCTACCTAAGGTATTGTGATCTGGGATAGAAGGCCCAAAGCCGCTACGTGGGTGAAGAGAAAAGTCTGGGGGATGAAAACAATTGTGCAAACAATGAAAAAAAAACAAAAGAGAAGAGAAAAACAAAAAAATAAACATGCAAAACTCTTAATAATTGTCACAATTTTTATATTTTGATCATGAGTATGTGGTGTTGAAAGGTATCACGGAATAAGGGGTTACTTCACACCCCTTGTCATCCAAAGGTTAGAGAAAAGAAATTCGTGGAAGGTTCCAAGCTAATCTACGTTCAATTTCTACAATCTAACTTATCCATGCTCTATTAAAAATTTTCTGTTTCACTGTTTACAAAAACCTACATCTAAGAGCAGGATTATTCTTTTGATTGACATTTAGCTTGATTTCCTTCCACAATTTTTGAATCCCAGAGTTTGATACTGTTGACCTCAGAGAAAGTTTGTTCTTTATTTGCTTGAGGACAAGCAAAAGTTAAGTGTGAGGAAGTTTGATAAGTGCGAAATATATAGACTTTTTAGGTTTAATTACCTTGTAATTTGCAGTATTTTAAGTAATATTTCTACTTATCTGACGATTTTCCTAGATTTATGTTTGATATGAATTGATATATTTTATGTGTTAAATGTAGGAAAAAGTGTTGGAATCAAGTAGTTTACTTCACAAGCTTTCCAACGCAACAAACGGCGAGTAAAACAGACTTATAACGAAGAATCTGGAGCCGATTCAAGATTGGAGTACACTCGTATATATACATATATAATATACATCCGCAAACGAGGCGGACAAGAGAGGCGCAGACACAAGGCGTGTCCGCCTGTTAAGGCGCGGACAAGAGACAATCCACACCCGCCTGTTAATGCGCGGACACGAGACAGAGGCGCAGTAGAGACGACCGCCTCTTATCGGGCGGACAGCACACAAGCGCAGGAGACAAGAGACGACCGCCTCTTATCAGGCGGACGGGACAAGAGGCAACCGCCTGTTAAGGCGCGGACAACCACTGAATTCGACGCCGAAACAGAGTTTTCTTCTTCGTTCTTCAGTCGGCGCCGCAGTCGGACTACCTTCATTAATTGCAGACGGTCGCCTACCTTAATTTGTGCACGCGTGACGGCTCTGGAATCAATGCCTGCCCGATGAAATCTCTGACTGCAATCTTCACGGATCTGCACCAACTCCACGCCCCATCTACTCACTAGCTCACTGTCCTGTCACTTCTCCTTGTTGTCTACTTCTGAAATCCTCCGCCTATATAAACCACACTCTGCTTGCTAAAAATCATCCAGTCTTTATGCACCCATCTACCCAATCCATTCCTCTATCAATCCATGAATTCATCCATTCACCCACGCATCCATCTCCCACTCGCGCTCCATTCACTTCATTTCCCTCCATAAAAAATAATCACCCATCCACTCCATTAAATTTCCACGTAAACACATATCCCCACTTTTGATTTTTATTTCCTGTTACACACCAGCTTTACGACGGATAAAGATAGCAGTCGGGGCAACGCAAGACGAAGTTGAAGCAAGGACCCGGAGTGAACTTCTAAAACTGAGTTATCTCTTACCCTTACTTTATTTATTTAATGCATTCCTTTTCTGTTATCGTTGTTTTTGTAACGATGAGCGAGTAAGTATTTTAGCTTCCCGGGTTGGGAAGCGAACCTATTTCCTAAATTCTGTTATGTATTTCTTTAAATAAATTTAGTTAACTGCAACAGTTCAATTTCTGTCCTTCAAGTGTTGTAATTATTTGGCCGGTAGTTAAAACAACCCTTGTAGTTATTTTATTAAAATGCGAGAGCTGAGATAATAACTAGACGAAGGAAGTTGACCTAATTAAAGCTAGAAGCCTGATCCGGCCTATAGGTTAATTAGACTCCAATAAAAACTGCTCTTATGCGTTAATTGTGTCCGTCTAGAGCATTAGCCTGCTGCTAGGTCTAACAATTGGTTAGGATTCATTATACTTAGTCGTTAATGAATTAATTAAAGTTTCTGATTTATTGCAGTAAAATTAAAGAAAGAATTTAGTAACAGATATAAAAGGAATAGGTAAGCAAACAACCCGGGGTGCGCTTTTCTATTTATCACATTCATCACTCTTTAAATCCCTCTGTGTTTATTTAAGTTGTTTATTTTTCCTTGTAGTTTAGTTTCTTTTTTAATCAATCATAAAAACCGAAAAAAAGTGATATTTCCTGTTTTCTTTAGTTTAACTTAATTTCTAGTTAATCAAATTTGTCAATTAATTGTACGAGGTCCCTGATATCGACAACCCCATTTAATCACTATACCCGCAAACGATAGGTACACACTGCCTATGTGGTAGAAGTAGTCACATATTTCTCCATCGTATGATCTTATTAAAAGGATACCTGACACCCGAAGCACAAGTTTCAATCATCCGACGATTGCAACGAGTTAGGAACGGGTCCAGGAGGATTTTATACACCCGAATTCCCCGGTGGAGCTACCATGAAGCTGAAAATGATGTGCTTGGGAAAGGACTGAAACCCTTATACCAAGACATACCAAACAACGCGAGCAGGAGACGGAGCAACACCTCCAGCAATACCCCCAGAATTCCAAATGCTTGTCACACAAGCTGTAGAATTGCACAACACATGTGAAGATGAACCAATCTCTGCATTTGGAGCAGATCTGTGTATCGTCAACTTCTATGAGAAAGAAGGACGACTTGCTTACACCAAGACAAGGACGAGACAGCGGAATCTCTTGAACTAGGAGTGCCCGTAGTGTCTTGGTCCATTGGTGATGACGCCGTATTTTGTATAGCGAGCGGAAGCGTGTGGACCTCGCAGAGAATTGGTATTGAGATCAGGAGATGTTCTAATCATGGTGGAAATCAAGGTTGCTGTATCACCGGGATCCAGAAGATCAAGTTGAATACGACACCACCGGCAATAATCAATGCCACACACCTGATACCAGGACGCCTGAACCTTACCTTTAGAAAGTATTAATCTTGTAGTAGCATGTAATCCGTATAACGTGTATTAGAGACACAGTATGTAAGATGTTGGTTATTCAATAAAAGCAGTGTTGGTTATTAAATCCACTTGCGTTCCCACCATCTTTACTTATAATCTCATGAATCAATAGGTTGTGGACTCGGTACCGAAGGTAACCTGAGCATCCTCACCGAAGAACAAAGCGGCAAAGAGTGCACCATTCCATTCTAACGGTGAACAGTTCCAGTAAACGGCATCGAAGCCTCAGTATTATTCGACTCCGACGCCTCTCACACTTCATATCACCATCTCTTGCAAAGAAGTTGGGGCTAGATGCGGAGGAGCTACCGAACTTCGTGGTTACTCTCCATCGAAGGAGCGGGTACAGTGTACCAAGTATTACAAATCAGCCACCATTCAAATCAAAGGTTGAAGCGTTTCCCATTCCTTTATTGAATTCAACGGATTGGGATTCGACTTAATAATTGGAATGAACTGGTTGGAGCGGCACAAGGGGAGAATTTCTATGCGCCGAGCACCGATTGCTGCTCAAGAGCCCATCCGGGGGTCACTGTTTCAATACCGCCAGAGGCCGAGAGAGCCTTCAACTACAGTCATCTCCGCATGGCAATGTATCGGGAGCTCAGAAAGGGACATGAAGTGTATTTATGTCACATGCAAGACCTGGAGAGAGATCCAGAGTTCAGTGATGATGATCGCTAGTAGTCTCAGGAATTCCCTGATGTATTTCCGAAAGAGCTCCCTCCCTGGTATGCCACCACAAAGAGCAGTAGAGTTTGAAATCGACCTTTGTACCGGGTACTGGTTCCCATTGCTAGGGCACCATACCATATGGCACCAGCAGAAATGGCAGAACTCAAAGAACAACTACATGATCTTCTCGACAAAGGGTTTATACGCCGAGCGATCACCTGGGGTAGCACCGGTCCTCTTCGTGAAGAAGAAGGACGGTAGTCTCCGCCTCAGCTGCATCGACTACCGCGAATTGAATGCGGTCACTGTAAAGAACAAGTATCCATTGCCACGCATCGACGACCTGGTTCGATCAGTTGAAGGGAGCATCCGTCTTTTCTAAGATTGATCTCGATCCGGATATCACCAAATTGCTATCAAAGAGCAAGACATTCAGAAAAACAGCAATTGTTCCAAACAAGATATGCCCATTACGAATTCATGGTGAGGCCATTCGTTTGTCTAAATGCACCAGCCAAACATGGAACCTAATGAGACATCGGTTATTCAGTTGATCAGCTGGACACTTCGGTAGTAGTATTTATTGACGACATTCTTGTGTATTCGAAGTCACCAGAAGAACATGAAAACCATTTGAGAAGAGTACTTGAGACAGTGCGCGAGAACCAGCTGTATGCGAAGTTCTCCAAATGCGAGTTTTGGCTAGATCAGGTATCATTCCTCGTCATGTCATCTTGAGCGCGGGTATTTCAGTAGATCCATCCAAAATCGAAGCAGTGCGATCATGGCCTAGATCTAAGACTGTTACCGACATCCAGAGCTTTCTGGTTTAGCCGGTTATTACCGGAGGTTTGTAAAGGACTTCTCAAAATTCGCTAAGCCCATGACGTCATTGATGAAGAAAGATGCACCCTTTGTATGGACAAAGGAGTGCGAGGTATCCTTCCAGAAACTAAAAGACTCATTGACCTCAGCGCCAATTCTCACACTTCCAGAGGGCACAGAGGGATTTGAGGTGTATTGTGATGCATCGGGCAAGGGCATGGGATGCGTACTCATGCAGCATGGCAAGGTAGTGGCCTATGCTTCTCGCCAGCTGAAAAAGCATGAGGAGAATTACCCGACACATGATCTGGAGTTAGGAGCCATTGTCTTCGCCTTGAAGATATGGCAACACTATCTCTATGGGGTAAGCATCACCATCTACTCCGACCACAAAAGTTTGCAGTATGTATTTACCCAGAAAGAACTGAATCTAAGACAGAGGAGATGGATGGAGTTCCTCTCGGATTACGACATCAACCTCCAGTATAAAGAAGGGAAGGCAAACGTAGTAGCCGACGCCCTGAGTCGTCGAGCACACTCGCTCCATTCGCTACTCGCTTCTTCTAGCTTGGTTGACGAGGTGCGAGACGCTCAGTTGAGCGACCCTTACTTCACAGAGATCAGACAGAAAATCACAGATGGTACCTTCGAGCGCCGAAAGTACGACTTCAAACTGCATGAAGATGGTCTGATCCGTTTGAATGGCAGATTATGCGTCCCCCGAAGCAATGCTGAGCTAAGGGATCGCATTCTGCGAGAGTCACATTGTTCGACATTGCATGTCCATCCGGGAGCCTCTAAAATGTACAAAGACATGAAGAGGTACTTCTGGTGGTCAGGAATGAAATCAGACGTGACTGAGTATGTTCTGAGGTGTCTCACATGCCAGAAGGTGAAGTTCGAGCACCGAAGACCGGGAGGAATGGTGCAATCCATGCCCATTCCGGAGTGGAAATTCCACGACATCTCCATGGATTTTGTTGTTGGACTCCCACCTGCTAGGGGAGGACTCAACATGATCTGGGTAGTAGTCGATCGCCTCCCCAAGGTTGCCCGATTCATACCGATGAAGGACACCTGGAAGGTGGCGAAGCTCGTAGAGCTATTCGACAAGGAGATCATTCGACACCACGGAGTCCGAAAACCATTGTATCTGACCGCGACACCAGATTTCTTTCGAGATACTGGAGAGCAACATGGGAAGCGCTTGGTACTGAGTTGAAGCTTAGCACCGCCTTCCATCCACAGACCGACGGTCAGACAGAAAGGACCATCCAAACACTAGAGGATATGCTAAGGGCATATGCCTTAGACTTCCAGGGGAGCTGGATTGAGAAGCTTCATCTTATCGAGTTTTCGTATAACAATAGCTACCATGCTTCGATTAAGATGTCGCCATTCCAAGCTTTGTATGGTAGACCTTGCCGTACCCCATTGTGTTGGGATGAGTCAAGCGAAGCGGTCATCATAGGACCGGAGTATTTGGAACAAGTACAAGCTGAGGTACAACAAATCCGAGCAAATATGAAAGCAGCCCAAGATAGACAGAAATCCTATGCGGATGTGCGACGACGCGACCTTAAGTTCGCCGTGGGCGACCAAGTGTTCTTGCGTGTCTCACCTATGAAGGGTGTCTTTCGATTTGGCCAAAGGGCAAGCTGAGCCCGAAATTTGTAGGCCCGTATACCATTACCAAGAGGATTGGAGCCGTAGCTTATAGGCTAGCATTGCCTGAAGAATTGGGGCGTGTTCATGATGTCTTTCATGTATCACAACTCAAGAAATACATAGCCGATCCCTCTCATGTATTAGAACCCGAACATCTATCCCTAGAGCCGACGATGAGATATGTCGAGACTCCACTGCGAATCCTTGATACGAAGACAAGAGACACTCGCCATAAATCTGTACGAATGGTGAAGGTCTTGTGGTCTAACCACGATGTCGAGGAAGCGACTTGGGAATTAGAGGACGCCATGAAGGCGAAGTACCCGAATTTATTTGTAGACTAGATGTCTAGTATCCGTATAGCACAGAGGGTACGGGGCGTACCCCTTTTTAAGGGGGGTAGAGCCTTTTGCTTTTGCATTGCTTCGGGTTAGCATTGCGTAGTATGTATGTATTGTAATTGTATTTTGGTCGGCACATGTAGTGCTAATTGTATTGTATTGGCACAAAGTAGTGCTAGTAGTATTCGGTATGTAGTATGAGGAGTATGGTATGTGCATGGTATGTATGTAATGAGTAATGCACTTGTGTTGTACGGTATATGACACGAATGACATTGTGAAGTGTATTGTGGAATGTATGAACTGAATGGTGTATTGTGTATGGTATTTGAATGGAGTATTGCGTATGAATTGAGTATTGTGTATGGAAATTGAACTGAGTATGATGTATGGTATCCAAATGTGTGTGCTGGTAGTGTAAGAATTGTGAACACCTTGTAAGGTGGTAGTAGAATGTATTGTGGCAACTGGTTTGCCAAATGAGTAGAAATGTAAACCGTAACCTTGAGCAACTTTGAGGGCAAAGTTCTTAAGGGGGGTAGATTGAAATACCCCGTAATTAAAAACAGTGATTGATTAGGCTAATTATATTTTTAAAAGCTTAATTACACAAAAATAAATACTAGGGAACAAATCCGAAGAAAATGGACCTTTAAAATGGGTTAAAAGCATAAACGAACCTTAAAGCGCGTTTTCGAGGAAACCGGGAAAACGTGACTTTAAGCGGGTTAAACAGACTCGTAACAATTTTGGTCAACTAAATAGTCACTAATAAATATTAGTGGGGCTTTAGAACCAATAAAATTATTAAACGAGAAAATTCCGGAAAACGGGTACCGGTTAGTGAAAACTGTAACAACCGGTAAGTTGTGGGGTAAGAGTACAAATAAACAAAGTTAGTGTGTCCACTTTTGTAAATAAAAGTAAAAATCTGTAGGATGGGCATGTGAGGGCCGATTTTATTAGCCTTCCCCCTCTCTTTATTGTTCCTAATTCACTAAAGGACAAAAGAATTAAGTAAAAAGCAAATGAGATTCTCTCTCCTCACTCCCCCTCACCCTCACTCACGATTTTCTTCCCCCTCCTTCTCTATTTTCTCCATTCTCTTCTTCCTTACGTTGGCTATGGCGATTTGGAGGACCCCCACAACACTCACCTTCTCCCTCTCTTTGAGTACTCAAATCTTCTCAAACTCAACAAAAATTACACCATTAGAATCCCCTTGCAAAGGAGAACACTTTCCTCTTTCAAAAACCAAAAGCTCCATTTTAGATTTTATGGGTGTTCACCATTTGAAGATTCAAGTCCCCATTAGAAGCACCTTCACCTCCTTATCATCTTGAGGTAAAAAGAAGTTCAAAAATCCTTCATTTTTAGCTCTCATTGGCATTATAAGGATTTTTAGTTTTTGAACTCTTGGCCCTCTTTGTTCCAGCCGATTTTGGCTCTCTTGTTGGGCTAGGAATCTTGTTCTTTTGCTATTCAAGAACTTCATTTCCATTGGAAGGTAACATCTTTTCTAAACCCTAAAAACTAAATTCTAGGGTTAGTATAAAATGAAGCTAAATGGTATTGGTGTATATATGTTTGGGTTGTAGCATTTTGTGTGTGTGAACCCATTGGAACGAGAACAAAGGAGAAGAAAAGAGAGAAGAGGAAAAGAAAGAAAGAAAAAAAACTAGCAAGACAAGGTAATTGCTCTTACCTTGAACTAGTTTTGTATGTAGTAGTGTAACAGATTTTAAGTAGTGTGCATGCGTAATGTATTTGAGTAATGAGTTAGTAGTAATGTAGTAGTGTATTGGAGTAGAGAATGTAACAGTTTTTGAAGTTTTAAATGATGTTTAAAACTGGGGAAATATTGGGTAGTGAATGTGTATGTATGCAGGAATTTTATGTGTTGTAGTAGTGTTGGATTGTGAGAATAATGTATTGTATAAACAGGTTGTGAGAATGTGAACTTGTGAGCTGAAATAGTGTGTGGAGAATGTTAGAAATATAGGGGAGACCATGTCAAATTTTGTGTAGAAATGAGAAGACTTAAGTGGTTTAAGAAGAGGAAGTATTTAGAGAGTTTAAAAGGGATGTTTAGTAGCTTGTAACAGATTTTAGTATGAGTTTGTAATGGGATGGAATTAGGTTGAGAGTTAATGTATTTAAGATGCTAAGAGTAGCATTAGTTGAGGAGTATTGAGTATAAGGGCTAAGGGAAAATCTGTAGCATAGGAAGGAAAACAAAAATCTGTAGCATTAGTGTGAACAAAACTAGTATAAGTGTTGAAATGAAATGGGGAAAATGTGTAAGGAATGTAAGGTTTGAGTAGTAAGTTGGTAGATGGATTAAGGTGATTTAGAACATCTAAATGAGTGGTAAACATGTAGGAAAGTATTGGTAAAGATTGGGGAAACAATGGGTAAAGAAAACACCCAAAAACAGAATTTAAAACTGAAGTACTGGGCCGGACCGACCTTAGGACCGAACTTGCAAGGTCGGTCGAGCCCAGATTTACAAGACGGGAAACCTTCTGGAATCGACCGACCTTGCGACCGGACTTGCAAGTTCGGTCGGACCAGAAATTCTCCCGTCTGAAACCTTCTGAATGGACCGAACTTGCGACCGGACTTGCAAGTTCGGTCGGCCAGAAAAATTCCGCAGATGAAACCTTCTGGAATGGACCGGACTTGCAAGTTCGGTCGGCCAGAGAAATTTCGGTAATGAAAGCTACTGGAATGGACCGACCTTGCGACCGGACTTACAAGGTCGGTCAGGCTAAAATTTTCAAATACGAAACCTACTGGAATGGACCGACCTTGGGACCGGACTTGCAAGGTCGGTTGGCCCTGGAATTTTACACTATGTAGTCTGCTGGATGGAACGGACTTGCAGGTCGGTCGCAAGTCTGGTCGAGTAAAAAAAAATGTTTTAATTATATGATTATAGTAATCATATATACCTATATATGCCCATGTACACATATGCATATATAAGTAGTAATACACATTAATGAGTAATAATGGTAAGAAAGTAAGTAAATGTGTAAGGAAGCAAGTTTATGAAGTAGTAAAGGAAAGAATGGTTTTATAACCAAGTAAGAAAGTAATGGAGTAGTAAGTATACATGAAAGTATCAATGAAGGAGTAAGTTAGATCAATAATAGATCATTGATCATACTACTTCATGTATGTATAGGAATCAAATAGTTGATCTCCAAAGGAACCGGTAGTACGAAAACGACGGTGTACGGTATGATTTCTTCATGCCCTGTATCCTAACTTGGTTACCCCGATTTGTGTGCCTATGTGATCACCAATAAGATAAATGCACGAATCGGACTTATATTGCACTTAATTGTGTTTGAACTATATTGTGTTCTGTTTATGCTCTTGAACATTTAGTTTGTATAATTCATGAAATGTATGAATGGAAATGAAGTGTATGTGTAAGTATGAGTACTTGTGTATTGTATGTATCTATGGGAAGTAAGTATGGACTTCTACTATTCCTAACCATCTAACTCCTAACATGAGTAATGAGTATAATGGAATGAGTAGAAGCCCGATATAGTTTCGGCCACGCGTGAGGATAAGGAAACACAAGAGGTTGATCCGAATCCTGGCTATAATCTTTTCCATGGACCAAATCCCTTGATGGGTAGCATCCTGGATTAGTGGGCCACCCTAAAGCCCGGTGGTGAGATGTAGTAATCCCTGCCCGGAGGTCATACCGACTTAACTGGAGTAAAGTAAGTAAGAAGTATTGTATTCGTTTGGTCTTGACTATTGTAAGTCATTGACCCGGAGTAAAGTAAGTATTGAACACCCGATTAACCCGGGTGGGTAATGAGGCTAACAAGACCTTTGTATGTATTGGAGAATTGTATCTCCGTGATGCGGTGAGTATGGCAAGTATGAATGGATGACTTGTATTGCACTCCTTGTATGTATTGTATGTATGTATGCTTGGTGAAATGAATGTATTGTATTGTACTGTATAAAGCATGTATGTATGTATGAATGAAACGAACCGCATGTACTCAACCAAATAGTTGGCGTACCCTCGCTAGTACGCGGGGTATGCGGTTATCATATGCAGCGTAAGCTGACCCCCTAGGGGGAATGTTTTTCTCCACAGGTACCCGCGAGGCGTGAAGGTAGAGTAAGGTCAAGATGTGATTCTTTCTGGAGTAGTAGTAAGATTAGATGGTGTACTGAGTTGTACACGGCTAAGGCCTTTTGAGTAGCCGGTGTACCATGTGGTACACCTTTTTGAGTAATGAATTCTTGATTGGATAGAAAGGAGTAGTTGTATAAACTCTTAATTTTGGGAAGTAGCACCGGATTGTAATTCGTATAACTTGGATACTCAGTAATCAAATGTAAGTAAGTAATCGGTACTGTAAAGTAAGTAGTATGTATGCATTTATTCTAATCATCAGACCGATACGGTAAGTAACAGTAGCCTGGTTAACCTTGGATGGTTAACGGCGTTGTATCACCCGCCGGGAGTAGGTAAGTATTCCGTTGCGAGCAAGACAATTATGGGAATGATTAGAGGATAATGGATGGATTAGCGGTTGGGGTGTTACACAAACTATAAAATACATATCCTAACAGTCCCCCTTAAGTTGGAACGCATCATGAGGAGTTGTATCTTGTAAGAGAAATAGTCTGTCTTTCAATATCACTCTGTAGTTTCTGCCCGGAAAGGTTTTTGTCAAAAAATATGCCACTTGATTTGCTGCTGGAACATGATGAACTGCTATCAGTCCATTCTGTATCATTTGTCTCACGAAATGTATATCCACTTCTATATGTTTTATCCTTTGGTGAGCCACTGGATTCTTGGATTATAAATCGCAGATCTGTTGTCACATTTGAGAGGGATTGGGGTAATGTTGTGCACCCCAATCTGGTTGATCAATCTGCTCAACCATGCCAGTTCAGCTGTAACCACTTTCATGGCTCTATATTCAGCCTCTACTGAGGATAGAGACACACATCCCTGTTTCTTTGATTTCCAAGAAATATGTGAGCCACCAAGAAATAATACCTAGAGATTGACCTTATGGTGATTGGGCAGCTTGCCCAATCACTGTCGCAGTAAGGAGTCAAGGAGAAATTAGGATTATTATTCAGCAAAATACCATAGTTTATAGTCCCTTGATATACCTAATGTGTGTATGGTAGCGGATAAATGTGTGTCAATGGGTCTTTGAAAAAATTGACTAAGCAATTGTGCAGTGAAGGCCAAATCAGGTCTGGTGTGGGTAAGGAAATTAATTTTACTAACTAGACTTCTATATTCTGTAGGATTTTGCAGCAATTTTCCTTCATGTGGTTTGAGTTTTAAACCCAGTTGAAGAGGGGATGTTGTCTGTTTGTTATGAAGTACATCATAATCATTCAGAAGTTCCAAGCTAAATTTCCTTTGGGAAATGATCAGACCCTTATCATGATGGAGAAATTCCATACCCAGGAAAAAGGTTAAGTTTCCTAAATCCTTTATGCAGAAGTCTTTGTTTAAGTGGTCTTTGACCATATTTATTTTGCTCAGGTCATTGCCAGTTAACAGAACATCATCTACATAAACAGCTAGATATGTACACTTGTTGTTATGGAGTTTTTAGAAAAGGCAATGATCATTTTCAGATTGAATGTATCCTATAAAGATGAGGAAATCACTAAGTTTGGCAAACCATTGCCTTGAGGCTTGTTTAAGCCCATATAAAGATCTTCTCAGCTTGCAAGCATTGATAGTACCATCTGTTTTCAAACCCTTAGGTAATTGCATGTATATTTCCTCATTAAGGTCACCATTAATGGATGCATTATTGACATCTAATTGGCTTAAATACCATCACCTTTTAACAGAAACAAAAATTAAGGCTCTTATAGTGGTCATTCTGACCACAGGGGAAAAGGTTTCATTATAATCAAGACCAAAACGTTAGTTAAAACCTTTGGCTACAAGTCTATCCTTATATCTTTCTATGGATCCATCGGCTTTCAATTTTATTTTATATATCCATATGCACCCTATAGCTTTCCTTTTATTTAGGAGCTTAACTAAGTCCCAAGTTTTGTTTCTAATAAGGGCATATAGCTCTTTATCCATAGCCTCAGTCCACTTTTCACTAAGACAGGCTTCTTCATAAGTTTTGGGTTCTTGAGTCTCAAGGATTTTGTTTATGTTATCTTTGTTTCTGACAGTAGAAAAGGAGAAAGAAATAGAAGGGATCTCATCAGTTAAACTGAAGTGATCAGGAGGATCATTAGTATGTTTTTGAGAACTATGTCTGTTTATCCTTTCGGTGATAATTTCAGTAAAAATGTCATTATCAGCAACACTAGTGTAAACCTGATAATCTTGTAAATGTGTGGGTAATTGCCTAACTCTAGAGGATCTTCTCAGGTTTAATTCTTCACTCCCTGTACTAGCCACATTTTCAAGGGGTTCGGGTTGTGAAGTATCTGTTTGGGGTTCTGAAGAGTGGTGGATTTTATCAGTGGTGACAGTTTCTGTATTTTTGGTATTTTTGGTCTGTTGGAAGTGGTAGAATTTGAGAGAAATTTTCCATGAAGATTGGGGATGAGGTAATTGTCTTCAGCAGTGGTTTCAATGTTCTGAAAGGCGTGGTCTGTAAGATGAGGAAGGGAAGTCTGTGGGGAATTCTTTTGAAATGGAAAAATAGTTTCATGGAAGGTAACATCACGAGACTAGAATTCTGTGATCAGAAAGTCTAAGGAGTTTGTGGCCTTTTTGGTTTGCTGTAAGGCCTAGGCAAGCACAAGGAGTGGATTTAGGATGAAATTTCCCTGAGTTATTTCCTAGATTTAAGGCGTAACACAAACATCCAAAGACATTAAAATAGCTATAATCTGGAGGGGCATTATGGAGACATTCATAAGGGGTTTTTCTCTCAAGGGAGGAACTTGGGAGTATTAATAATGTGAGTTGCATATAGAATGGATTCTCCCCAAATTCTAAGGTTAGGTGAGAATTGAAGTAAATAGCATGTGAAGTTTCCATGAGGTATCGATGTTTTCTCTCTACTATACCATTCTGCTGGGGAGTATGAGGGCAGGAAGTTTGGTGGATTATTCCAAGGCTATTAAAGTAATATTTTCCTTCGTTAGAAGAACCTAGTTCGAAGGCATTATCAGACCTTATGACTTTGATTTTTTTATTAAACTGCCTCTCTCTCATGGTAATGAAAAATTTGATGAACTTGAATGCTTCTGATTTGGTTTGGATAAGAGTGACCCAAAGAGCCCTAGACTTGTCATAAACTATACTCAAGAAATATTTCTTGTTATCATAAGTAAGGGTGCTAAAGGGGCCACAAACGTCTATATGAACAAGGTCAAATAATTCTTTGCTAGAAGTATTAGACCTCTAGAAAGGGATTCTATGAGCTTGTGCCTTGTGGCAAGGGTCACAAACAAAAGTATTTGGTATGTCTTTTCTTTTGAAGAAATGCAGTTTTGACAGTTTTTCCAAGGGGGTGTGCCCCAATCGATTATGCCAAAGATGAATATCATTAACATTTCCTATCAGTTTAGGAGACTCACTAATATTAACAAAATTTGGAAAACTTTTATTGATATCAGAAGCTAAACTCACAACTGTATTCAAATGATTACAGTCAAGCACATACAAACCATGATACAATATACCAAACAATATATTTTCTCCAGTTTCAAGATCCTGCAAAACACAGTTGTCATGCAGTATAAGAGCACTGGCAGCAAATTGTTTTAACAATTGTCTAATAGACATAAGGTTAAACTTAAAAGCATCAACATGTAAAACATTGTTAACAATCAGGTTTTCCCTTATTTTCACACTTCCTATACCCTGAATAACACCAGTATGACCGTCAAGCATCGCAACTTCATAACAACAATGTTGGTAATTGTTCATAAACAAGGTCCAGTATCTAATATCCATATGTTCTCCATTATTTTATCACGCATATTTGTTTTATCATGACTTGAATTAGAGTAAACTGAGGGTTTAGGCTTACCTGAGAACTGATATTGATAATCAGTTTCTTCATTGCGAGTGGAATCATTCTTCCTCAAGTAAGAAGTCATGCACATCTGCTGGTTGTTGGAAGTGGTGGTGTCTTGATTCTTGAGATAAGCCACGAGAACTTTGAGTTGAGTCTCGGACATTCCAGGAACTAATTTATTGCTTTCTTCATTCTAATTATTCTTTGTTGATTGAGAGTGGCTCCAGTGAAATTGCTCTTCTCCTTGTTTGGTTGTGTTTCCAGTAGGTTAGGAAATTTCCGGTGACCCAATAACAATTCTCGACGGAGTGCCCAATCTTTTGGCAGTGAGAGCACTTGCTCTTCTTCTTTTCTATTTTTTGACCTAGTCTCATTTCCTTGGAATCCTCGGCTGGAAATTGAATTTGCAAACGTGACACTTTCTTTATCACCTTTTTTATTCTTCTGAGCATGTCGGTGATTTTCTTCTTCTCTTAGCACGGAGTAAGCTTGGTCTATGGTGGGTAAGGGTTTCATCAACAAAAGGCTGCTATGAATTGCTTTGTACGCGTCGGTCAGACCCATTAGGAACTCAAGAACTCTTTGGTTTTCTTGGAGTTTACTGATAGCTTCTAAGGAACCACACGAATAAGGAGGGATCTCTATAAATTTGCTTTCTTTGTTCCAGATCTTGACCCATTTGGTGTAATAGTCGTTGATGGAAGAAGTACCTTGTTCGAGCTTTGCGCCTCTCTTATCAACACGTAGAGTCTGGTTCCAGATGGGTTATCGAATCGCTTGCCCAAGTTTTCCCAAATTTCAGCAGCCGTTTTGAAATACATCACTGATTCTCAAATTGAATCCTCTAATGTCGTGAATAGCCATCCTATGACCATCCTGTTTGTTCGATCCCATACTCGTTGTTTGGCTCCTTTGTAATCTGACCGTTTTGTTGTGCCAGTAACAAAACCTAACTTGCTTTTAGAAACGAGACCCACCATGAATGACCTCTTCCATTTGGCGAATCCAGATCCATTGAATTTGTAGGTGAGCACGATTCCGGGATTATCAAAGGGTGGGTATACAATTCTTCATCTTCCGGAGAGAGTTTGGCGTAGAAGCTTTGTTCTTCAAGATCGACAACGTCTTTGTCTTTCTTCATCTTGTCGCTGGCTTCTTCCTCTTCTTTCTTCTTTTCTTCAGACATGGCGAGGTCAAAGAAGAAGCAGCTTCAGTATAGTATCTTAGGGTTTTGTGTTTTTTGTGACATTTTTTGGCATTCCCAGGAGTTGCTCAGGTACCATGTGAAAACAGAGAGAGTAAAAGAATATCGAGGGATTTTATTATAGAATGAATTAAGTTATCTAAGTACTACAGAGAGAAGTACAGGACTATATATAGTCCAGTATGAAACGGACGGAAATTACAATATAACAAATCCTAGATACACACTAGAAGATTACAAATATAGAGCCTAATACAAGACTAAAGAAATATAAGAAACAAACTAAAATACATATCCTAACAGTTGGGTTGAATTTTTCAACCTGTTTATAAATGGGTTGGGTTAGGATTAGCTTAAATATAAATGTGTTGGATTAGGATTGTATTTTTTCAATCCGCGAATTCGTTTAATATTTTTTTATATTCATATATGTATATATATAATTTTCAAGGATAAATAAATAAGTGGCATTTAGTTTAGATGAGTCATCTGATAGTATATTCACCGAGATAACATTTTTTAAAAAACAAATATATATATATATAATAAAAAATCAATAATAAGAAAATGATATATATTAAATTATTAATTGACTGGATGAAATGGTTGTGAGATGTTCAAGTTGCACCAACGATCATGCTAATTTCAATTTTCAAGTCCCAACTCCCAACCACATATGTTGGCAATTCTTTTATATTCTCAAAAAGAAAAAGCAAGCCCTCTCTCATAAAAACTTTCAGCCGTTGCGAGACTACGACTCAAATTATGGCTGTTCACCTCTTCTTCTTCCTCAATTACACAACAGTAGGGCTTTGCATTAGGTTACGTTAATTTGGTTAAACCCAAAAACCGAAATTATTTTGGTTATTTTTAACCAAAAATTTTAACCGATTTTATAATTCGGTTATAACCGAAATTATTTCGGTTTGGTTTTTGGTTATATGTGTGAAAAGTTTGGTTAACCGAAAACAAAAAATATATAAAACATATATAATATACCGGTACCTTATCTTAAAGACGATTTTTTTTCTTTAAAGCACAAAAGTATCATTGTGTCATTAAACGAGATTTTATCATTTTGGTGGTTATTCTATGTGCTGGCATGACTATTATACTTTTAATTAAGTTTAGATAATCCATTTAGACATACTTTTCACTCACCATTTAATATTTACATGATAAAATCCTCATTAATCCCTTAAAGCACAAAATGTCATTAATGGCGTTAAAGTCATATTTTGACCTTTGGTCTTATTTTTGTTGTTTTCAAACACCTTATCTCTCTTAATTAATCTAGGAAGTTCAATATTCAAAGTTTCCTACCCGTTTTACCAAATCAAACCCTCCTTAATTCCTTAACACACAAAATTGTCATTAAGACCTTGAAGTCATATTTTGACATTTGGCATGCCTTTTCAAATTACAAAACTAATCACTACTTCAATATTCAAAGATAATTACTATCACTTCTTGCCGTTACTGAATTAGATTCCCTTAATGCCTTAATTGTCATAATGGTCTTTAGATTTCCATGGTCTACCTTCCAATGACTCATTACACCTCATTAAATCTTTAGACCGATTAATTTAAATTACCTTCCGTTTTGAAACAATCTCCACTAGATTAAATTTTCCAACTCCCTAAATTATTTCTAACTCCTCTAAATTACCTAGGCATTCTCTCACTTCCTTGCACTATATATAGAGATGTAAACCGATATGTTTTCTCCCACACCTAGCCTTATTGGACTATCTCCAATAGTACAAAAATGATCCAATCGCTCCCTTGTATTTCCGTTTATGTTTAGTATAGTATTTACTTAATTGGGTTGATCCGCGGGTTGATTCGTTGGTTGATGGATTGGGTTATGATTGAAAATCCTAATCCGATTAGTTAATGGGTTGGGTTAGGATTCATAATTTTTAAATGGGATTGAATTAGGATTGATTGAAATCCGACCCGCCAATCCATTTTGCCAGGTCTAATGTATTTGAATTATCTGGCTCTAATTGTTATAATATCGGGATGTAGTTTAGAATGAGTATTCGAGTTTGGAGTTCATTAATTGTGTTTGCTCGTACATATTCTGGCCCCATTATTTTTGGAAGTCGATTGACATAGCTAGTATGTTAGTGTTAAATGAATTTGGAAAAAATAGAAACAAAAAATATCTAAAAGACAAAAAAATGAAAAGTTAATATGTTTAAGATTATGAGAGAAAAATAAACTATAGGATAAAGTCGTTTTTATAAACCAGTAAAAGAATAAGACATCTATTGAATGGTTTGTAGTGAGTTATAATACTTAGTACTATAGCATAAACAAGTTTAAAATACCTTTTGTTGAGCTTGATGTTCAACGTTTTTCTACACACTGGAATACTGAAACATTTAATTACATTAGAAACTATAAATTTGTCAAAAGGTGGAATATTGTATATGTGAGCAGTAACCTCACAAAATTTTCTTTGACTCTTGAACGTGTAATTAAAAAAAAATCTTTACTAGTCCAGGTGTGTGTGTGTTGGGCATACCATCGAATTTGTGAAGTTACTATACTGTAGCAATTGATGCACAGAGCTATTATAATATGGACTTTATTCAGTAGAAAACTATACATGATGTTCAACGGTCACGCAATTAATTGGAAGGGTCCAGTTTAGGCTTTAAAAAGTTTATCTTTGACTGAAAGACTCTTTGATTTTCCCCGGATCAAACTCTAAAAACCGTTTCCAGATTCTCAAAACAATTCTTTCCTTCGTTTGTAAATGGGCGAATCTGTGTACAATGATTGTGGCAGAATCAGATTGATTCTTTCAAAAGCCTTCCTAAAAACTCTATGTCTACGTCGCAAAATCGAGTTGATTCTTTCAAAAACCTTCCTAAAAACTCAGTATTCAAAAACCTTCATAAGAACCCTAAAATTCTAAAAACAATTCTTTCCTTCTTTGTAAAATGGGCGGATCTGTGTACAATGATTGTGGCAAAATCGAATCAATTCTTTCAAAAACCTTCCTAAAAACTCTATGTGTACATCGCAGAATCGGTCCATTCTTTCAAAAACCTTCCTAAAAACTCAGTATTGCAAAACCTTCCTAAGAACCCTAGAATTCTAAAAATCATTTTCAAATTCAAAACAATTCTTTGGTTTGTTTGAAAAAATGGTTGTGAATATGTGTATTTAATCCCCTTTCTATTTCCCTGCAATCTTACACCATCATATTCTAGAGCAGGTACTTAATTTTACACTCATTCTGTGTTCTAGAGCACGTGCGCAATTTTACATCCCATTCTGTCGTTATGATCTGGAATTTTATGTCACTTGACATTTTACACTATCTCAGTGCTATCAATTTGCAGCATGATCGAGACTACACAACAGGACGACGGCCTGTGACGAGAAGCGTTACGCACCGAATGTCGAAAAAGGTATCAAATTCTTTTACTGTTTTTTATGTATGTAGGAAGGAGGCAGGGGCGAAGCTAGGATTTTAGAGTTAGGGGGCCAAATAATTTTCTTTCTTATAATTTGAAATTGTATGTGTTATTAGCTATGCTATGAGCATTTGTAGTTCTCCTATCATATTTAAAATATAAATCTTCATTGTTATGTTTCTTTTAGAACCTTAATCATTAATGGCTTGGAAACATTTTCAAAAAAAAAAATTGCTTTCCTCTTCATAAATTTCAATGGATTGGTTTTACCATTGAAAATTTTCTTTTAATACTTCATTATTATTTATGAAGAGGAAAACAATATTTTTTTAAAAAAAGTTTCCAAGCCATTAATGATTAAGGGTCTAAAAGAAACATAACAATGAATATTTATATTTTAAATATGATAGGAGAACTACAAATGCTCATAGCATAGCTAATTACGCATACAATTTCAAATTATAAGAAAGAAATTTTTGCCCCCTTAACTCTAAAATCCTGGCTTCGCCCCTGCCTCTTCCTACATACAAAAAAAACAGTAAAAGAATTTGATACCTTTTCCGACATTCGATGTGTAATGCTTCTCGTCACAGGCCGTCGTCCTGTTGGACCTGTAGTCTCCATCGTGCTGCCAATTAATAGCACCGAAATAGTGTAAAATGTTAAGCAGCATAAAATTCCAAATCCCCAACCATCATTTTTTAGGAGGCTCAGTTGCCGATTCTAAGATTGTTGTCTGCTACACCCGCTGGATACGAGCAGCTTATGTGACAGACACTGATTTTCAGTCCCAAACAATCATGCTCTCTCTTTTCTTTTCTCTTTGGGAAAATAAGAGCATATAATTAAAAAGTTTATTAATTCATAAAATATCATAATTTTTATAAAAAAAATTTAAGATATCATAAAATATGATTTTAAATTATCAGATATTACAAATTATCAATCCAAAATATTTTGAGACCAAAATATTCTATTTTTTAATAAAGGTAGTTCACGGTATATCACATAAATATTATTAATTTATAAGATACCATAAAATTTAATAAAATATATATTAAAAACAGTAAAAAATAATAAAAATGTAACCTTATTATTTTATTGGTTAAAATTTTATAAAATTAAAAACCACTTAATTAAAAGCTAAAAAGCTTAATGTAAAATTAAAATATTTAAGAGAATGATAACTCAAATTTTTTTATAACATTTTTACTCAAAGTATTTTTAATAAAAATAGTATTATAGTAAATTACATTTATATAAAGTAAATTATAAAAAATTAAATCATTCTTTTTACTGTTTTTTTCGATTTTTAATTAAATTTGTGGCTTCTCTAATATATAATACTCTTTAAAACTCTTTAGAGATTTTATTATCATATATATGGTATTTTTTTAATTTTAACCCTTATATGAAAAACATTAATTTTTACTAGTTACTCTTTCAACATAAGTTTATAAATTTTTGTTTTGAATTTAAAATATAAGAAATGATATTATAAAAAATATTAGACTTATAAAAATATTAGACTATAATACTCTTTACTATTGTTTAATTTTTATATAATATCCCTTTATATATATATAATTCAAAAATGCAACAAAAATTATTAAATATATTTAAAAAGTAAGTAGCAAAAGTTAACTTTTTCTTATATATGGGTTAAAATTGAAAAAACAATATATATGATAATAAAATCTTCAAAAATATGAAGAATAGTAAAAGATATCATGATCACCATCTTGGCCGTCGATTAATTCATCAGAAATAGATAGCCAATAATACTCTATATATAATTAGTACTTACATTGCAGATTTGCACTTAGTAGTATAGCCCCTCTTCCCTCTTTATATGAGGAGCATGATGTACTTAAAATAACAATGAGGTAGATTCTGTGTTGAATAACGAAAACCATAACCACCAAGAATCATATATATTGACAAGTATTTTGGGTTTGAAACTTCAAACTTCTACTGCAAGATTCATATCATCGCTAGTGGCTAGGACTGGAAACCACCGCCAGGTCCATGATTTTTTTTTATTCAAACTGAGATACCATCATATTAAACACTTAGCAAAAGAGTTTACAACACCTTACATACCCACTCCAGATTAATGGGCAAAGGACCACTTCCTTCCTCAAACTACTACACCGAACAAACACATTTACAACTCTATTGCTCCTACCATCAGTAATATCAGAGACAAAAACAAGGCTCTTAAACAGCCACATGATACATTCTTTACTAAACTTACCCACTAGCATGCTAATCAACTCTACTAAACCAAAAGGAAGCAGCCAATCTGGACTTGGGCCTGCTTCGTCTGATCATAGCAACTACCCAAACCCTGAGCCACCATATTACACCAGCAAACTATCCTGTGGTAGACACCCCAATTGTTCTCCTTGGTTTGCCAAAAACTAATAACAGGAGCCTTAAGTACCTTCCAAGCTCTCCACTTGATCGATCTTTCCATTAGATTGAGACACAAGCTAAGGCTACCCATCAGATTGACAAGCTCCAGAGCTATTAATCGTGATAACAATCTAACAATTTGCACAATTGTAGTGCTTGAGATCTTTCCAGCAGTGATCTGTAAACTGCACTTACTCCTTATCAGATGCACCTTCTTCTAAATTCTGTCAAACTTCAACTTCTTCTTCTTCTTTCTTCTGAAACTGCCCTTGTAAATCATTATCCCAAACAACCATCTAACGAATCTCACCCTAATCAACTGAGAAACCTCTCCATTACCTAGCTTGGACAGAATCCTCCTACTCCCAGTCCTGCACTTCCTAGGAAAAACCATCTCTCTGAAAACTAAATCCCCTTGCTTCTCAGTCTCTATCAAAGGACTGTTAGCCTCACTATTATAATAGTTTAGCAAACCTTCCTGAAAGGCTACTAGGAGGAGACCAAACCCCCAGCAGCAGAGATCAAAAGGTTTCATTTCTCCTGGCTGCTTTGCTTATCAGCAAGAGTAGCCTTGTGCAGATTCTCCTTAGTGCTCATCTGTTCCTTCTCAGCTGCTAGAAGCAAAATCGAGCTCCGCCTCGCGATGATACCCTCTCGCACCCCTGAAATCCGGCGCTAGAGAAACCAACACCCTCCACCTGTTGAAACCCGCCGGCCCTGAATAACTAACACACTCACCTCAACAGAACACCATAGGGGAACACAAAATCGATTCGGAGGGCCGAGACCAATCCGACAGCCAGACCCCGCCGAAACCAAAATCCCACCAGTAACTATAACCCTAAATCGAAAGCAGAGATAGAAACTCAAACCAGCGAAATCAAACCAGAAACCAGACACCACTGATTGAGCTAAACTCTGGACTAGGAAGATTTCTCTTACCGAAGAGGCGATCGAGATCCCAAAATCCCCAAAAGATGTCCTTGAATAAACCTAAGTACCTCGGGATTGAAACCGGTAGTCACACAAAAGGGCTAGGAAAAACGCAGACCAATAAACACACAAAGATGATAGCTGGTGTGAGGCCGATCTCACTGAATAAATCAGATGAGAAAACAAGAAACGGCTGCCGTTGTCTCTAAAATCGCTTGGGGGAAAGCGATGAATTTGTTTTATCAGGAGGCTTTCCCCCCGAAAGTCATTTTAGTTTGTGTTCAAGGCTTGTCGCCAGGTCCATGAATTGGTAACGAGAAATCTGGTTAACCGAGACCATTTAAGGGTAAAGAAAGCATTCAATGTTCATAATGGTGTTAGATGATGTCATCGTGTGTGATGAACCCATCTTTGCCTAATAATCCATAAGAGTATCACAAATTAAGCTGATGAGTGAAGATTTCAAGAGAGAGAGAGACAAACTGAAGTTTAATCCCTTACAAATTATCGACGGATGTATTTTAGACCTGGCAAAATGGGCACAACCAGAGAGAAAAAGAATATCGAGGGATTTTATTATAGAATGAATTGAGTTATCTAAGTACTACAGAGAGAAGTATAGTCCAGTATGAAACGGATGGAAATTACAAATAACAAATCCTAGCTAGATATACACTAGAAGATTACAAATATAGAGCCTAATACAAGACTAAAGAATATAAGAAACAAACTATAAAATACATATCCTAACAGTCCCCCTTAAGTTGGAACACCATCATGAGGAGTTGTATCTTGTAAGAGAAATAGTCTGTCTTTCAATATCTCTCTGTAGTTTCTGCCCGAAAGGGTTTTTGTCAAAAAATATGCCACTTGATTTGCTGCTGGAACATGATGAACTGCTATCAGTCCATTCTGTGTATCACGAAATGTATATCCACTTCTATATATTTTATCCTTTGGTGAGCCACTGGATTCTTGGATATATAAATCGTAGATCTGTTGTCACATTTGAGAGGGATTGGGGTAATGTTGTGCACCCCAATCTGGTTGATCAATCTGCTCAACCATGCCAGTTCAGCTGTAACCACTTTTCATGCTATATTCAGCCTCTGCTGAGGAGAGAGACACACATCCCTGTTTCTTTGATTTCCAAGAAATATGTGAGCCACCAAGAAATAATACCTAGAGATTGACCTTATGGTGATTGGGCAACTTGCCCAATCACTGTCGCAGTAAGGAGTCAAGGAGAAATTAGGATTATTATCAGCAAATACCATAGTTTATAGTCCCCTTGATATACCTTAATGTGTGTATGGTAGCGGATAAATGTGTGTCAATGGGTCTTTGAAAAAATTGACTAAGCAATTGTGCAGTGAAGGCCAAATCAGGACTGGTGTGGGTAAGGAAATTAATTTTACTAACTAGACTTCTATATTCTGTAGGATTTTGCAGCAATTTTCCTTCATGTGGTTTGAGTTTTAAACCCAGTTGAAGAGGGGATGTTGTCTGTTTGTTATGAAGTACATCCTAATCATTCAGAAGTTCCAAGCTAAATTTCCTTTGGGAAATGATCAGACCCTTATCATGATGGGAAATTCCATACCCAGAGAAAAAGGTTAAGTTTCCTAAATCCTTTATGCAGAAGTCTTTTTTAAGTGGTCTTTGACCATATTTATTTTGCTCAGGTCATTGCCAGTTAACAGAACATCATCTACATAAACAGCTAGATATGTACACTTGTTGTTATGGAGTTTTTAGAAAAGGCAATGATCATTTTCAGATTGAATGTATCCTATAAAGATGAGGAAATCACTAAGTTTGGCAAACCATTGCCTTGAGGCTTGTTTAAGCCCATATAAAGATCTTCTGAGCTTGCAAGCATTGATAGTACCATCTGTTTTCAAACCTTAGGTAATTGCATTATATTTCCTCATCAAGGTCACCATGAATGGATGCATTATTGACATCTAATTGGCTTAAATACCATCACCTTTTAACAGAAACAACAATTAAGGCTCTTATAGTGGTCATTCTGACCACAGGGGAAAAGGTTTCATTATAATCAAGACCAAAACGTTAGTTAAAACCTTTGGCTACAGGTCTATCCTTATATCTTTCTATGGATCCATCGACTTTCAATTTTATTTTATATATCCATCTGCACCCTATAGCTTTCCTTTTCTTTAGGAGCTTAACTAAGTCCCAAGTTTTGTTTCTAATAAGGGCATATAGCTCTTTATCCATAGCCTCAGTCCACTTTTCACTAAGACAGGCTTCTTCATAAGTTTTGGGTTCTTGAGTCTCAAGGATTTTGTTCACTAAAAGAAACATAACAATGAATATTTATATTTTAAATATGATAGGAGAACTACAAATGCTCATAGCATAGCTAATTACGCATACAATTTCAAATTATAAGAAAGAAAATTTTTGCCCCCTTAACTCTAAAATCCTGGCTTCGCCCCTGCCTCCTTCCTACATACATAAAAAAACAGTAAAAGAATTTGATACCTTTTCCGACATTTGATGTGTAATGCTTCTCGTCACAGGCCGTCGTCCTGTTGGACCTGTAGTCTCCATCGTGCTGCCAATTAATAGCACCGAAATAGTGTAAAATGTTAAGCAGCATAAAATTCCAAATCCCCAACCATCATTTTTTAGGAGGCTCAGTTGCCGATTCTAAGATTGCTGTCCGCTACACCCGCTGGATACGAGCAGCTTATGTGACAGACACTGATTTTCAGTCCCAAACAATCATGCTCTCTCTTTTCTTTTCTCTTTGGGAAAATAAGAGCATATAATTAAAAAGTTTATTATTCATAAAATATCATAATTTTTATAAAAAAATTTAAGATATCATAAAATATGATTTTAAATTATCAGATATTACAAATTATCAATCCAAAATATTTTGAGACCAAAATATTCTATTTTTTAATAAAGGTAGTTCACGGTATATCACATAAATATTATTAATTTATAAGATACCATAAAATTTAATAAAATATATATTAAAAACAGTAAAAAATAATAAAAATGTAACCTTATTATTTTATTGGTTAAAATTTTATAAAATTAAAAACCACTTAATTAAAAGCTAAAAAGCTTAATGTAAAATTAAAATATTTAAGAGAATGATAACTCAAATTTTTTTATAACATTTTTACTCAAAGTATTTTTAATAAAAATAGTATTATAGTAAATTACATTTATATAAAGTAAATTATAAAAAATTAAATCATTCTTTTTACTGTTTTTTTCGATTTTTAATTAAATTTGTGGCTTCTCTAATATATAATACTCTTTAAAACTCTTTAGAGATTTTATTATCATATATATGGTATTTTTTTAATTTTAACCCTTATATGAAAAACATTAATTTTTACTAGTTACTCTTTCAACATAAGTTTATAAATTTTTGTTTTGAATTTAAAAATAAGAAATGATATTATAAAAAATATTAGACTTATAAAAATATTAGACTATAATACTCTTTACTATTGTTTAATTTTTATATAATATCCCTTTATATATATAGTAACACCCCAACCGCTAATCCTATGCTTACCGTCTACTTGTCCTGTTGATCCTACGAGTTCGCAGCGGAAATATTACTACATACTACGGCGGGTGAAACAATGCCGCTAACCGCCCATACGGCTAGCTAGGCTACCAATACTTACAGTCACGGTCTGATGAACATAGTGTACCGAGCTACTAATATAATGCATACTGAATACAAATAACCTACTTACATTCTTGGATCACCGAGTATTTAAAGTATTACATTACATCCTTTACCACACTTCCCAAAAGAATGAGTTTCTACCTATTACTCATCTATACCAATTCCCTTCCATCAATATCCAAAAAGGTGTACCCCATGGTACACCGGCTAATCAAAAGTTACAGCCATGTACTACTTAGTACACCCATCATAAATTCATTGTTTACAATCAAAAGAAGATAAAGAAATAGAACTATGTCCTCAGCATCTTCATCCTTCACGTGTACCTGCGTGTAGTAAAAATGGTGCCCCAAGGGGCTCAGCAAACGCTGCGTATAAACTCCGCATATACCGCGTGCTAGCTAGGGCACGCCGACTATTTGACGTCCACTAAACATGCTGTTCATTTATTTCATACATACATGCTTTTCATACAACATACATGCTATACAATTCATTACACAATTCAAGGCAACAATATCATAGCATACATCTCACTTACCTTCACAAGGTTAGCCAAATTATGCATCCGGGTTAATCGGAATGCTTTTACTCTTTTACTCATTACTTACTTTTTCTTACTTACAATTACTTACTTTCATTTACTTTACTTCCCATTCTTACTTACTTACTTATACTCAAGTTAAGTCGTCGGGACCTCCGGCCCTGGGGACTACACCGTCCCACCTCCGGGATTTACTTGACTCACCAATCCGGGATGCTACCCACTTAAGGGATTTGGGCCGCGGACCAATTTAAGAGTCAGGAATTGGAGCCAACCTCTCGTGACTCCGCATCCTCACGCGTGGCCGAAACTATATCGGACTTCTACTCATTCCAATTTAATTACCAATTTAAGTTAGAATGGTTAGCTTGTTAGGAACAAGTTAGAAGTCCAAAGTCAACACAATCGGTCACAGTACAATGCAGCATTCATACCAGCACTCATATTCATCCATACATTTCATGAATTATACAAACTAAGATTTAAGAAAAATATTCACAACATACACACTACATATTCACAAGTATGCATATTAACTCCGATTCGTGCATTTATCTTATTTGGTGATCAATTAGCACACAACACACAAATCAGAGTAACCAAGATAGCATACGGGGCATGAGGAATCCATACCGTTCACCGTCGTACGTGTTTCCAAACGTCCTTCAGGTGTCACAAATCAAATCCTATGATATGCATACAATTGAGTGATTAATCTACCATTATTAATCTCAACTCAACTACTTTTGTGTTTACTAATCCATATTCACTAAGCCTCAAAATTTTTACTAGTTACTCTTTCAACATAAGTTTATAAATTTTTGTTTTGAATTTAAAATATAAGAAATGATATTAACAAAAATATTAGACTTATAAAAATATTAGACTATAATACTCTTTACTGTTGTTTAATTTTTATATAATATCCCTTTATATATATATAATTCAAAAATGCAACAAAAATTATTAAATATATGTTTGAAAAGTAAGTAACAAAAGTTAACTTTTTCTTATATATGGGTTAAAATTGAAAAAACAATATATATGATAATAAAATCTTCAAAAATATGAAGAATAGTAAAAGGTATAATTATATTAGAGAAGCCCTAAATTCAATTAAAAATAGAAAAAAATAGTAAAAAGAAAGATAATTTAATTATTTATAATCTTATTTTATATAAAATTATTTTTTATAATAGTTTTTTTATATTATTATATTTATTATTATAAAAAATTGAATTATCATTCTCTTAACTACTTGGTATTTTAATTTTTTTTATATTTTTTAGTAATTTTATAATTATATATTTCATATTTTTAATTTTATAACACTTCAACTTATATATTAATAAACTGATAATTTTTTTTATTTTTTACTGTTTTTAATATATTTTAATGAATGTTGTGATATCTTGTAAATTAAAAATATTTATGTGGTATACCGTGAACAATGTTTATTAATAAATAGGGGTATTTTAGTCTAAAAAAGTTTTGGGTTAGTAATTTGTGGTATGTGGTGAATTAAATTATTTTTTGTGGTATCAATAAAACTTTTTTGAAAATTGTGATATTTTGTGAATTAACAAACATTTTAATGGTATCCTGTGAATTTTCTCTTTCTTTTTTAATCTACACCATTCAATTTTCTTTTCTTATTGAGTTGTACAATAAGTTATACATGTGTCATCTTAGTCATTCTCGTAAGGATTCATTTTTTTTTTAATTTTAATTGTAACACCCCCGAATAAACATCCAGCAATACAAACGTCGCGCCTAAACAACATCACGGTTAACTACGTAGCAGTATAAACTCCATTCGAGTGCCACAGACGCCAACCACCCACGTGGTTGACACGACCACTCTTCCAACACCAAGTTACGGTCTGTATGACTGGAAACAACCCTCTATCAAAACTCATATACAACATAAAGTACAATTCCCAAATACTGAGTGTCTACAATAAAAATGTCAAACCATAGTCTGAGAATTACATCTCGGGTTTAGTAACAACCCATACACTAAACATACTACACAATTCAAAAGTTATGCCCTGATGGACTACCCCCATGGTAGCCATCCCTCCTACGCTCCGTTATCGTCCAGCACAATACCTGAAAAAATTGGGTGGAAAGGACTCAGCAAACGCTGAGTATGAACGTGTGTAGCCCGTATGTTGCCGGGCCACACGACTACTTGGTCGAATATTATTAAGTCAATTTACATGCTATAGTAAAGCAGTAAAGCAGGCCACAATACATCATGGTTTCATACACACTCAAAGGTAGCACAGCATAGGCAACAAGCAACTAAGCATAACATGCTGGTGTCATAGAAACATCAAACACGCAACCAAGCACAACAAGCTGCTAGTATCGCAACAACCATCATGTACATAATAAAACGTGTGCATAGGTACGTTATTCTCCTGATCCTCACTATGGGATCATTCGAGCGTTGTGTGATTTTATTTCTTTTCTCTTGTTCTCATAATGCGTATTTACTTTCTTCTTCCTTGCCCCAGGCCTGGGGATATAGTTAGATCCCGTGACCATATCATGTAGGTGTCAATCTTTCCTTGTTTCTTTAAGGATTATTTGTGAATTCTTTTATCACCGCACGTTGGAGGACGTCTCCTCCATAGCAAATTCCTCCATTCCCGACGTCATCCGTCGGGAAAGCGGAGTCGCCTCTAGACTCCAGGATAAATGCTCCACCAAATGCCAATCCTCCATTCCGACGCCAAGGGTCGAGAAAGAGGAGTCACCTCTAGACTCCAGGATGTGCTGAGAAAGCGGGGTCACCCAGGGACCCCCAAAATATATTCCACCATAGACGGTCGAAGGATCTGATGCAGATGCCAACTCCCGATTATTCATACCGTGCGGCCCGAGCTGTTGTCTTCTCGGGTTATTCTCTTGTTTCACCGGTTGGTATTTTACTTTTAATTATCATTATAATCTCGACACCATAGTGGGTGTCATTAGCGGTCCTCTATAGTTAGAGAGGAGTTTTCCCTTTATGTAGTTCCCTTGTTTACATAGTTTGTTGTGTTTCATCTCAAGGTTCCATAAACGAGAAAGGGACTAAACTACTGTGTGCGCGCAAGTAATATGCCACAAGGATATGTAACAAGCATATAAGCAAGCCACAACAAGCAATCCAATTTCATGCTCTAGTCTTATAGTCATTGTCAAACAAAGCACACAGCACACAAGCCGTGTAACACGGCAACATACGAACCACACATGTCCATACCTTATTCAGAAGCAAGTGTCGCCTCACACACGGAGTCCCGGTTGGTGTACGTTACGGCCCTAACGGTAATTAAAAACAGTTTGTCAGTTTATAATTTCATGCGACAACCCTTGTAACTTTTTCCTAGTTTATTCCATTTTATCGGGGTTGTTCCCTAGATGGATTTTTGAATGTTAGACTTACAGTGGCCCTTAGGACTTTCAAAGTATTAGCCTTAAACTATATGTTACTTCTAAGGCATTTACCACGACGTTTTGCAAGTTAGCTAAGTCCTTTTCTGAAATACCCCAAACCTTCATATGTTGGTTAAATGTTAAACTATGGTATTCAAAGGCTAAAAGTGCCTTAACAACATCAGTGAACAATTAAACCAAGCAAAATACAAGGAAACACCTTAAGGTCAATTTAAGCAAATAATTGCTCTAGACTTGGTTAACCTTGTATAAAACCTAAAGGTCATTTCTAGACCTTGGAAATATGTTAATGAACATATTAAATCAATTACTGAAGAAAACCAAGCTTGAAAACAAGTTAAAACACAAAATGTGCTTTAAGGAGTCTTAAAGCACATTTTTGGAAAATTGTCTTGTAAATGAGTTTTGAATGGCTAGGTGTCCATCATTACTCTTAAATAAATATGTGTACTAATTTGTAACACATTTGGAGGTCTAGGTCAATGGGAAATCAAAAATTTCACATCTATGTGCCTTGTTTTAGTGAATAGTAACTAAAATAAGCTAGTTTGTAACATATGTTACTATAAGTAATTAAATTGACAAATGAAGACTAAAATACCCCTAAGTTAAGATGGGGGCCGGTTTTTATCATGGTGAGTCACCAACATGTAAAAGGAAATCAAATAATGAAGGGTAGGAAGGTAAAAGAAGAAAGTTACCTTTTATAATGGAAATATCTTGTAAAAGCAAGACTTATCCTCATCTTCTCCTTTCCTTCTTCATTTCCCACGTAGCAAACCTCTCTTCTATCTTCTTCTTGCTCTCCATCGGTTATGCTACAGCAGCTTCACCATTTCTCAACTTCCATGGTTGGTATCTCCTAGCTCCATGGTCCAAATTCAGTTTCGAGACCACCGTTCTTCTAGTTGGAGCAAGCTCTACACTCCTACCTTTTCAAATCTTCAAAAGCCTCATTTTGGTGCCATGGAGATTCACCATTGAAGGAGCTTGAGCTCATATTTCAACATATTATTGTTCTCCTTTGCTTCTAGGTAAGGAATCTCAAAGGAAAATCAAGTTTCCTCTCCTTTATACATGGCCGAAAATTTACCTTACCATGGTGTCTTTACCTTGCTTGTTCTAGCTTCATTTGAATCTTCCAAGGGCTTGGTGGAGTCCTCTCTTGATATATATTCAAGCTCTCTTTCCATTCCAAGGTAAAACAATCATTTTAATACCTTAAGATAATATATGTAACTAGGGTTTACAATGAGATGAAGCTTAAAGCTTGTATACTCATTATATTGTTGTATAATGTTTAGAAGTTGACAAGCAACTAAGCTTGGCCGATTTTTAAGCAAGGAAACAAGGAAGAAGTTTGTGTGGAAAAAGAGGTAAAAATACTATCTCAAAGTGGTTTAAATGCCTTAGGAAAATGAGCTTGATTTGCTTAATAAAATACCTAAGGAGCCAATGGTAAATGAGCTAGTGAAATGCTCTCAAAGAGATTATTAAGGGAATATGTTTTGTTGGGTGTATTTGCAGGTCAAAGGCAATATATACTTGTGGAAATTCAGTGTTTAAGGTTTATGTTATTTAAGGGCCTAAGTGCCAAGCAATTTAAGTTATGCACTATATTGTGTTGTGGTGTAATTTGGTGAAGGTTTGTGTGTGATGGTGTTCTTGATGGATTTAGGTGATCTTGAATGTTTAAGGGTGAAACTATGAGTTTTGGAATGATGATATGCTAAGAGAACCTATGGCGAAAATTTGTAAAATGAATAAGGAGTCTTAAGTGTTTAAGTGAACTTTGGTGAACTAGGAAATGTAAGGGATGGGTAAATGTTTTGCTAAGGAAGAAAACATGCATTAACGTGTTCTAAGGTGCTACAAGGACTTAGGCATTATCTTGGAAGTTTTAGAAATCTAATGGGTGTTCTTAGGATGTGTTCAAGTCTTGGAGAAATTGGTTTAAGGTTTAGGTAATGTTGGTGAATATATAAGGAAATTGAGTAACAAGTTGAACATGAAACTAGGGATGTTTAAGATGATATTTTGGCATTAGAATATACCTAAGATCATTTGGTAAGTTTATACAATTAATGGAGGTGGAGAACTAAGGTAACAACCATTGAAAAATGACATTTTAACAATTCTGTAGGTTTGGTCCGGAACTTAGGTTATGGTTCAAGTCCAGGACCATATACCAAAAACAGGTCGAGGGTGGAGTACTGGCTTGGTCCGGGACTTGGGGTGAGTACAAGGTCCCGGACCACAATATGAAATACGCCGAAGAATGTTTGTAAGTGTTGGTCCGGGACTTAGGGTAAGGACCAAGTCCCGGACCACTCTAAAATTGTTGTTTAAGGTTGGAAAATGGTGTCTAATGATGGGGATTGATGGATAATGATGTTGTAAGGTTATTAAGGACAAGTTTGGTGAGTTATAATGACAATTTGGTGGGTGGGAAGTTGGAATAAAATGTGAGAGTAAATCAAGTTAAAAATGTTAAGTCATTTAACTAGTTAACGGGGATAACTACGGTCATTCGACGTTACACAAACATGTTACCCCAATGTTAATGAAAACAACTTTAATGTACCAGTTGTTCGAGAATTGTTCGAGGAACGTAAGTGGACATGGTGGAGTGGACTCCGGAGACAGGTATGGTTTTCTTGCAACCTGTGTCCTACCGGATTACACCGGCTTGAATGCCAATGTGTTTTTCTGAGTGTTTGCCACCTTGTAAGATAAAACATGGAATGAGTTTATAGTAATTCATTTATGTGGCGCAATTGGTCCCGATACCGTTTAACCTCAATAAGTGTTAAACCTTAGCTAACTAAATCTAGGGACACATGAGTTATCGGTATACGGATTTAACGACCCAAACCTTGGGAACGTTCTAACCACGGCTATGCGTGAGTTAGTTGTGTATGGTTATTGTTTGCAAGTGTGTGAACCTCCCTTGCGTGTTTAACTCGGTTGATACCGTATGGTGTGTGGATGTGATAGGTTCCATAAAGGAGCTCTAATTACTTAATTATAAGGTTTTGTGTACTAATGGGGGGTGAGGAGACCGGTCATGTTCCGGCCACGCGTGTGATGGACGGGAGTCGATGTCATACCCGGTTCGACTCTCTTGGTGTATGTTTGGTTGTTTACTCATTGGGTTTCCAACCTTCCCTTTAGCTTAACCAAAGCTATATTACTGACTCACGTCGGTTTACTGGGGCATACAATGGTGGTTCGGTGTGCTTGGATGGATTATATCCGACACCACCTTGGGTTTAAGGTTAACCGTTTCCATATAACAGGACGGTAACAAGGTAGTTGTAACGAGCTTATCATGAGTTTGATAATATTCTCTAGGCTCTACAGTAAACTAATTATGGTAGGGACGGTTCCTAAGAGGACCGTACCCGTTATGTTATGTGTTGTGTTGTACTGCAATCGCTATAGCGATGCGGTGCTATAGGTTGTAAATTATGGAATATGTGGTCATGGATATGAAACATAGTTTAAATAAAAGGTTGTCTAAGAATAACCCGATTAATGGGTAAGTGTCGTCTATTAAGGAAGTATCTCCGTTTAGGGAGAGCCACTTTAAGGTTAAAGGTAATAATGGATGGTTGTTATGTGTGGATGTGTTGGTATTGTTGAGCCCTATAGTTGGGAGTATGCAATGTGTTGTGTGTTTATGGTTTACATGCGTGATTTAAATATAATCAACTGCATGCTAAGACGACAATTAGTTGTGCGTGGCCCGGTAGCATGCAGGCTGGGATTACCATACCAGCAAAGGTGCTGAGCCCTTGGGGGCCACCCTTTCTTCCTTTTCTATTTCAGGTACAAGGAGCTGGAAGCCGTTCGAGAGTAGGACAGGTGGTTGTTTATACATGGGTAGCTTTTTAATGGGTGTATGTATTATAGGTGTAGTAAGACCGAATTTGTTATCGGCATTGGTTAATGAATACTCGGTACGGTGGGGGATGTATGTGTAAAATAGTTGTTGGAAATGGAATAAGGATTGTATTATGTAGTGCTCGGGAATCTAGTCCATCAGACCGATACAATGTGTATGTGTTAGCCTTGTTAGCCACGTAGGTGGTTAACGGCGTGTAACACCAATGGATTAAGTGTGTGTGTGGTTTATGTTTTCCGCTGCAGATGGTATAAAGTGTGTTGTTGTGGTTGGGGTGTTATAAAAAGTGGTTCAGAGCGAAGTATCGCTCTGATGACTGAATTACCGAGCCTAGGAAGTACCGAGTTAAAATTTTAGTACTTTGGGTTAAGGGTTGAGTGATAGCGTGAGTGATACGCTAGTTAGGAACTGCCAGTGAATACTGGAAACCTACTATATCCATCCCGCCCTCCACAACCCCTATTTTATGACTTGGGAAGGAACGCCAGAGAGATGAAAGCCCTCTCTTACCCGGGAAGACCCGGTCTGGCTGTTATTAACTATCTTGTAGGTATGGAGAACCTGTCACACGGTAAATCCCGAAAAGTGGGAATCCCGGAGACGGTTCCCATCTGCATAATGTTAACCGCAATTCATAGCGAAGAATGGAGAATCTTGTGTAAAGAGGAATGAAATTTCCGGCAACCTGGGTCGACATGCCGAGCAGTCGAAAACTACCAGCTTGCAACAGGCAAGAAGAGAAATAATAAAACCCGAGACGAGAGTCTACGGGACGGCAAATGTTAGGTAATGGCACCAGCGGTATACCAACCGACAAAGGAACTACAACGTAGTACCCAAACAAGAGACAAGTCTCAGTAACCACGATAAATGCGTGGAATGGGCTACGAAGAGGATGCAATAATAAGTAAAAAGGGGTCTTCCAGAATGGGAAACACCCTAGTTAATGATTATTAGAGGAGGACAATAAGAAGTTTTGCAGGAGGTTAGTTACCAATTAGAGTATCCAAGTAAGGACCCATGAGGCCATTGAATACGGTGTAGACAAAAAACAGTACCGCAGCCGGTACATGTTGAACCGACAGCCAGTTAACAGGGCGCACTTGCCGTGGCAAGTGCAGCTATAACAGGGCTGTTCGAAAAAAAAAATTTGACAACTACAAACTACTTAGTAAAGTACCCAGAAATTTAAATGTGATCATCGTAACCGTGGAAGGGCTTAACAGCCTAACCTTTGTAAATGAGAATATACCAGTCAGCAAGAAAGAAGCTAGACTTGGTTAAGACAAGAAGGTGTTGTGAAACCAGAGAGAAAATTTTTTCAAACTCAGATTTAGTTCAAACTCTTTTCTTTCAAAACCAAATTCTCTTTTAAACCAATACTTCTTTACCCTTCTTTCAAACCAGTTTAACTTTGAGTAACCGGACGAAAACCGGTGAAACCGAGGGTACCAACCCGACGGTATGGATGGAGTTCAGAATAATACAACGGTGGAAAACCTTCCCTTGAATGAGTTCGGGAAGCACGGAAGTATATTGTCATAAGACAATACAAGGGAGTTGACAACAGAATACTTCACCTAGGCGTGTAACGGACACTACGAGTGTACCAACTGTGTTGTGGGACGACCGCACTCCGATAGGAGCATGTGGGCCTGACAGACCTACTTATGGGTTAGTCAGGTAAGTAGTAATGTATCAGTATGATACCCCATATATGTATACGAGAAGAGTCCGAAACACGGGAAGTAGTCGACTCCATACTACGGTCAGCAGTAAAAGTCAAGTAAGAGCTAAGGATTACCACGAATGATCGAAGTGAAGGAACCCAGTTGAGAAGACTAAAGGAATTGGTAAATTCGTCCAAGAGAATGTGTAGAGTCAAGAAGTGCGAAGAGCACGGATGGTTATGCAAAGACATCATGTATGTCTTAGGAAGTTGAAGGAATGAGACATGGTAGCTGGAACGAATACCCAGCTAAGGAAGTAAGAAGGCGTAGTCTACTGAATGTACTCATAAGTGAAAGTTAAATGTAATGGCATACCTTAGTAACACCCAGGAGTAATCCTTGAGGGGTGGTTGGGATCAAACATTGTTGGATGGGGCAATGTAACAGAAACGTAAGAAGGAATCGAGATGTGACGACCTTGTTAAACCATGTAACGTCGTACAGAAAGGTAAATGTGTGGTAATAGTCTTTAGTGAGCAGAGCTCGAGGCAGTGGCTTATAAGCCACAAGCAAGATAGGTCATGTAATTGAATAATTATAGAAGTTTATGTTGTACAGGAAAATAGAGCGGAGAACGAACCACTGCTTAAAGAGTGGGGATACCTCTAGATATGGTGAAACCGCGAGAGCGGTAGTTGTGTGGATCAAGTTTAGGAAATATGTGGAGGATGGACCATGTTGTTATTACCCCAGGATAATTTGAATAAAATAATACGAAAGAAAGTGTTTGTAACAGTGGTGTAGATAGGAAGAGTACTAAGTTTGGTAGCAACCACCATAGGTGTGTGATGCTAAACGTGTAGCGAACAGCGCTTAAGAAATAAAGGCTCGAGAAATAGGGTATGCAGAAATCAGCCAAACAGGTGGCCGAATATAATAATGGATGCAGTGTAAGTTGATGTTGTATAATGAAAGAGGACACGGTGTGTACTAAGCGACCGTTGTTTATAAATATTATTAAGGGATGGTATGACAAATAAGCAGAGCTGTGAGTTAAATCCAGTGGAGATACAACAGTAAGTTATAACGAATAAGCTGGATAGTAAGCCAGTAGCAGGTATTATGAGATAAAAATCTCAGTGGAACACAGTGTGAATTCCTATTGCAATTGCATGAGAGATTTACTGCCAAGAGTTTACGCCTCTGCACTCTGTATGACTGATGTTTTGGTATTGCGTTTGCAGTAATGATCGAGTGGGATAGCTAGGATTTGGAAGATGATAATGGTGGAAGGCGAACAAAGAGAATTATAACACTATAGCACTGAAGCGTATGAAATGCAAGGTCATATCAATGAAATGCTACAGGTGCAGAATTAAATGTGGAAGCAGGACTGGCAATAAGTGACTACAGTAGCACTAAATATCAAAGATCGGTATGAAATGTACCTCAGGTGTAGGAAATACTGAGAGCACTACACATTAGGTGGTAGCTCAACCTCAACCGAAGTAAGTCGAAAGGAATTGAGGCAATCATTGTGAAATACATAGCAGTATACACAGTAAACTACTGTGGAGGTGAATAGAAAGTTCGTAACTCACCGAAATCGCGCACGGTAAGAGATACCACGCGTTGGTGAGAAACCATGGTTACCAAGATAAAGGTAAGAATTGGAGGTGTACAATACAGTATGAATAACGAATGGACAGGCCAGAATCGAAACTGGTTAGGAGTTAAGAAAACTCCAATGAGAATTCTTGGTAAAGGAACTAAACCGCTAATATGGTCAAGATCCTTTAACAGACCGCGTGGTAGTTAAAACACTTCACGACGGCAGAACATTTTAAGCCAATGTTCAGTGATTGATTACGTGGGCGTAATCCCTTTTAAGGGGGTAGAGCGCAAAGCCGCTTAGTGTGTTTTACCGTACAAGTGTACGTGAACTATGTTGTGCATAGCACAAAAATAATTTGTTATGATGGTTGGCATGGTTAATAATTGGTTGTGATGGTTGGTTTGGTTAAATGGTGGTATTTGCGCACAGAAGATGCGAAATACCGTTGTGGTAGGTGAGACTACCTTGTTAATGGTTGTGGGTTAGTACAAGTGTTAAGGAGTAAATAAACCCCTGGGGGAACTAAAACCCCAATGGTGTGTGTTTGCATAATACCAAATGTGACACGATGTATTGTATTTTGATTAAAAATATGTATATATATATACAGTGTGGTGATTTATGAAGGGTATGAAACTGACATGGAACCTAGTAAGAATTAGATTCCCTAGGTAACTTGATTAAAAGAAAATGGATATAATTGATGGACTGAGTTCTATCCCTTGGAGATGTGATGATTATGATTAGAATGATTGAAAAGATAGAAAAGGGAAATGTGTGTATTATTTGATCCTTGAAAATGAAGTGGGAGGTGGAACTTGATTTGCATGTGATCAAGGGAAGCCGAACACAAATTGGGGTGGAAGAATAGTTCAACACTGATGCTGATCACATCAGGGTTGGATGACTCTTGAAGCTCCCTATAAGTGGTCACAAGTAACACCACTAAGAAAGGATGCAAAGAGCATAAGTTGGACTTGGAGTTGTATTGAACTTTCAAAAGGGTTTTCAATTGGTATTTGCAGAACAGTGGATTGATATTTTGAATAAAGGATTCTCTTGTTTACTTAACCTGGTAAAGAATTTTTTTTGTAGTACTTGCTCACGAGCTGAGGACGTATGAGCCTTTGTCTTCGGACCGGTGACATGAGAAGTACATATGTTAAAACTTAAGTGAATGTTTTGATCTCCCAAAGGAACGGGGACCAGAAGGTGTCCATCGCGACCGGGTTCTGCGGGGATCACAGTGTATATGTACTCAACATGGGACTCGAGCCCATAAAGAGATGGAAAAGGTATTTCTGGTTGTTATACATGCTAAGGCATGTTGTGTGGTGCGAGTAATAAATATTACTTTGACCTTGAGTCTTAATAGGGTTGAGTTCTGAATGAATGATTATGTTACTTGGGCCTATGAGTCCAAAGGTGGTTATGTTACCCAGACCTGAGAGTCTAAGGGTTGTTATGTGAGTACATTACTGTTAAGGTACCCGGACCATTGAGTCCGAGGTAATCATGTGAGAATGATATGTTATGGATGGATGTGTATATGTACCCGGACCGTCAAGTCCGAGGTTGTGGTGTAAGGTGTGTTGGTAATGGAAGTTTATCTTGAAAGTAATTCCCGTATTCTAATCAAATGATGTGTTGGGAAATGTGAACTTCGAGGACGAAGTTCTTTTAAGGGGGGTAGATTGAAATACCCCAAACCTTCATATGTTGGTTAAATGTTAAACTATGGTATTCAAAGGCTAAAAGTGCCTTAACAACATCAGTGAACAATTAAACCAAGCAAAATACAAGGAAACACCTTAAGGTCAATTTAAGCAAATAATTGCTCTAGACTTGGTTAACCTTGTATAAAACCTAAAGGTCATTTCTAGACCTTGGAAATATGTTAATGAACATATTAAATCAATTACTGAAGAAAACCAAGCTTGAAAACAAGTTAAAACACAAAATGTGCTTTAAGGAGTCTTAAAGCACATTTTTGGAAAATTGTCTTGTAAATGAGTTTTGAATGGCTAGGTGTCCATCATTACTCTTAAATAAATATGTGTACTAATTTGTAACACATTTGGAGGTCTAGGTCAATGGGAAATCAAAAATTTCACATCTATGTGCCTTGTTTTAGTGAATAGTAACTAAAATAAGCTAGTTTGTAACATATGTTACTATAAGTAATTAAATTGACAAATGAAGACTAAAATACCCCTAAGTTAAGATGGGGGCCGGTTTTTATCATGGTGAGTCACCAACATGTAAAAGGAAATCAAATAATGAAGGGTAGGAAGGTAAAAGAAGAAAGTTACCTTTTATAATGGAAATATCTTGTAAAAGCAAGACTTATCCTCATCTTCTCCTTTCCTTCTTCATTTCCCACGTAGCAAACCTCTCTTCTATCTTCTTCTTGCTCTCCATCGGTTATGCTACAGCAGCTTCACCATTTCTCAACTTCCATGGTTGGTATCTCCTAGCTCCATGGTCCAAATTCAGTTTCGAGACCACCGTTCTTCTAGTTGGAGCAAGCTCTACACTCCTACCTTTTCAAATCTTCAAAAGCCTCATTTTGGTGCCATGGAGATTCACCATTGAAGGAGCTTGAGCTCATATTTCAACATATTATTGTTCTCCTTTGCTTCTAGGTAAGGAATCTCAAAGGAAAATCAAGTTTCCTCTCCTTTTATACATGGCCGAAAATTTACCTTACCATGGTGTCTTTACCTTGCTTGTTCTAGCTTCATTTGAATCTTCCAAGGGCTTGGTGGAGTCCTCTCTTGATATATATTCAAGCTCTCTTTCCATTCCAAGGTAAAACAATCATTTTAATACCTTAAGATAATATATGTAACTAGGGTTTACAATGAGATGAAGCTTAAAGCTTGTATACTCATTATATTGTTGTATAATGTTTAGAAGTTGACAAGCAACTAAGCTTGGCCGATTTTTAAGCAAGGAAACAAGGAAGAAGTTTGTGTGGAAAAAGAGGTAAAAATACTATCTCAAAGTGGTTTAAATGCCTTAGGAAAATGAGCTTGATTTGCTTAATAAAATACCTAAGGAGCCAATGGTAAATGAGCTAGTGAAATGCTCTCAAAGAGATTATTAAGGGAATATGTTTTGTTGGGTGTATTTGCAGGTCAAAGGCAATATATACTTGTGGAAATTCAGTGTTTAAGGTTTATGTTATTTAAGGGCCTAAGTGCCAAGCAATTTAAGTTATGCACTATATTGTGTTGTGGTGTAATTTGGTGAAGGTTTGTGTGTGATGGTGTTCTTGATGGATTTAGGTGATCTTGAATGTTTAAGGGTGAAACTATGAGTTTTGGAATGATGATATGCTAAGGGAACCTATGGCGAAAATTTGTAAAATGAATAAGGAGTCTTAAGTGTTTAAGTGAACTTGGGTGAACTAGGAAATGTAAGGAATGGGTAAATGTTTTGCTAAGGAAGAAAACATGCATTAACGTGTTCTAAGGTGCTACAAGGACTTAGGCATTATCTTGGAAGTTTTAGAAATCTAATGGGTGTTCTTAGGATGTGTTCAAGTCTTGGAGAAATTGGTTTAAGGTTTAGGTAATGTTGGTGAATATATAAGGAAATTGAGTAACAAGTTGAACATGAAACTAGGGATGTTTAAGATGATATTTTGGCATTAGAATATACCTAAGATCATTTGGTAAGTTTATACAATTAATGGAGGTGGAGAACTAAGGTAACAACCATTGAAAAATGACATTTTAACAATTCTGTAGGTTTGGTCCGGAACTTAGGTTATGGTTCAAGTCCAGGACCATATACCAAAAACAGGTCGAGGGTGGAGTACTGGCTTGGTCCGGGACTTGGGGTGAGTACAAGGTCCCGGACCACAATATGAAATACGCCGAAGAATGTTTGTAAGTGTTGGTCCGGGACTTAGGGTAAGGACCAAGTCCCGGACCACTCTAAAATTGTTGTTTAAGGTTGGAAAATGGTGTCTAATGATGGGGATTGATGGATAATGATGTTGTAAGGTTATTAAGGACAGTTTGGTGAGTTATAATGACAATTTGGTGGGTGGGAAGTTGGAATAAAATGTGAGAGTAAATCAAGTTAAAAATGTTAAGTCATTTAACTAGTTAACGGGGATAACTACGGTCATTCGACGTTACACAAACATGTTACCCCAATGTTAATGAAAACAACTTTAATGTACCAGTTGTTCGAGAATTGTTCGAGGAACGTAAGTGGACATGGTGGAGTGGACTCCGGAGACAGGTATGGTTTTCTTGCAACCTGTGTCCTACCGGATTACACCGGCTTGAATGCCAATGTGTTTTTCTGAGTGTTTGCCACCTTGTAAGATAAAACATGGAATGAGTTTATAGTAATTCATTTATGTGGCGCAATTGGTCCCGATACCGTTTAACCTCAATAAGTGTTAAACCTTAGCTAACTAAATCTAGGGACACATGAGTTATCGGTATACGGATTTAACGACCCAAACCTTGGGAACGTTCTAACCACGGCTATGCGTGAGTTAGTTGTGTATGGTTATTGTTTGCAAGTGTGTGAACCTCCCTTGCGTGTTTAACTCGGTTGATACCGTATGGTGTGTGGATGTGATAGGTTCCATAAAGGAGCTCTAATTACTTAATTATAAGGTTTTGTGTACTAATGGGGGGTGAGGAGACCGGTCATGTTCCGGCCACGCGTGTGATGGACGGGAGTCGATGTCATACCCGGTTCGACTCTCTTGGTGTATGTTTGGTTGTTTACTCATTGGGTTTCCAACCTTCCCTTTAGCTTAACCAAAGCTATATTACTGACTCACGTCGGTTTACTGGGGCATACAATGGTGGTTCGGTGTGCTTGGATGACTATATCCGACACACCTTGGGGTTTAAGTTAACCGTTCCATATAACAGGACGGTAACAAGGTATGTAACGAGCTTATCATGAGTTTGAATATTCTCTAGGCTCTACAGTAAACTAATTATGGTAGGGACGGTTCCTAAGAGGACCGTACCCGTTATGTTATGTGTTGTGTTGTACTGCAATCGCTATAGCGATGCGGTGCTATAGGTTGTAAATTATGGAATATGTGGTCATGGATATGAAACATAGTTTAAATAAAAGGTGTCTAAGAATAACCCGATTAATGGGTAAGTGTCGTCTATTAAGGAAGTATCTCCGTTTAGAGGAGAGCCACTTTAAGGTTAAAGGTAATAATGGATGGTTGTTATGTGTGGATGTGTTGGTATTGTTGAGCCCTATAGTTGGGAGTATGCAATGTGTTGTGTGTTTATGGTTTACATGCGTGATTTAAATATAATCAACTGCATGCTAAGACGACAATTAGTTGTGCGTGGCCCGGTAGCATGCGGGCTGCGGGATTACCATACCAGCAAAGGTGCTGAGCCCCTTGGGGGCCACCCTTTTCTTCCTTTTCTATTTCAGGTACAAGGAGCTGGAAGCCGTTCGAGAGTAGGACGGGTGGTTGTTTATACATGGGTAGCTTTTTAATGGGTGTATGTATTATAGGTGTAGTAAGACCGAATTTGTTATCGGCATTGGTTAATGAATACTCGGTACGGTGGGGGATGTATGTGTAAAATAGTTGTTGGAAATGGAATAAGGATTGTATTATGTAGTTGCTCGGGAATCTAGTCCATCAGACCGATACAATGTGTATGTGTTAGCCTTGTTAGCCACGTAGGTGGTTAACGGCGTGTAACACCAATGGATTAAGTGTTGTGTTGGTTTATGTTTTCCGCTGCAGATGGTTATAAAGTGTGTTGTTGTGGTTGGGGTGTTAACATTTTCTTCTAGCTAATGTTTTAGAGTATTCTATCACTACCATGTAACAAGTTTAATCAAGAAGGATTTTAATTCGCCTAAGGTGTATCCCCTCATAACTAGGCATCCTAGTGCAGTTTTAACAATTATAACCAACTTAATACAACAATCTACTTACATAGAACCTAAGCACAAAACCCAAAGGTTTTGAAATCTGAAATAAGATTCTAGTATATAACCTTATCTAACCCCATTTTTAATGCATCTACTGATATTTAATCCTCCCAAGAGGTTTTACCAACCTAGCTGCACGTGTTAGTTATGGTTTGGGTTCGTTATCACCAACATCATACTCTCACAACCCCTGGAAACCGGCCATACTGAAACACACACCTCACAGAAACCGAAACATTCAAATTGTGCATCCCTCAATTCCAGTTCTTTCTCAGATGTATCTCTTTGGTTTATAACTTCCCAAAAGTGTCTGTACACTTACTTAATAGTACTAGGGATGTTTTAAACTAAGAACCAGCTCAGAGCAACACTGTTAGTACTTCTGTAAAACCGTTATACAGAAGTTACAACTACAGAAAAACTGAAACACAAATCTGTGCATACTCCCATTGAGTTCCTCTTCTTAATGCGTTGAATTGCTTTATAACATTCCCCAAAGTGTTTATACCCTTAGGTGGATGTATTAACCAGGGTCTAAGTTCATTTCCAGGCCTATCCATATTCCTACAACAACTGTATTATAGTTATACAGAAACAATCAAGAACTGAAAGTCTGAAACCAGAACCTTTATATTTCAGCTTCATTCCTTCTTTCATGTCTGTTAAACTGTCTCTTAACCTTCCCCATGAATAAACCAACCTAGATAAATGTATTAGCAATGATTTAGGTTGATTATTAATCTAACACAACCCTCTGTAACCCGGTTAATCAGAGACCTATGTTTTCAGGAAAATTGTGGAACTGGAATAACAAAACCTGATGTTCTCTCTTCTGTTGCATTTATTTGTTCATGAATCGATTTTCTCTTCCTCCCCAAATTGCTGTCTCGGTTATTTAAATGTTTTGTCTTGGTTTTAACTCCAAAACAGATCTACAACAACATGAGCAACACTCCTAGGAACCCATCACATACAAACTAAACGTTGCAGAAAAACAGAAAACTGCACACTCTGAAACTGGAAAGAAAAGAAACTGCTATGCCTTCCTTTATTCCTTTTCTTTGTTTACCGATTTATTTTCAGTTTACCCCAGTTTGCTACAGCTTCTTAGTTGTGTGTCTTGGTATAGTTTTAATCCCAAGACAAACTCGAGGCAACGAGGATTATCCCTCTGAAGTTTTTTACACTGAGTTGAGAAATAAGAACTGTAAAACGGAAAGAAACATAAACTGATATCTCCTCTTGTGTCCTGCAGTTTGTTCACGGTTTTGGTTTCCGATTTCCCCTAGCTTGTCTAGCTAATTAGTTAATCATTATAATGCAGTTTTGACCCTCATATAACTCAAGGCAACGAGGCTATGTTTCTGAACTTCTTTTACCAGATTAAGTATAACTGAAAAACTAAGAAGCTTATACACTGAGAGACTGATAAACTTCAGAACTGATGCATGTCTCTTTTCTGTTATTTTCTTTCTGCTTAGACATAACTTCCATCTTCACCCTCTTTATTCACTCATGATGGTTAAGTATGTTATTGAGATTTTAAATCCACAACAGGTCAGAACCACTTGAAACACGTTTCAGAAAAACCCTACACAGAACTTGGTCACAGCTGAAACAGAACTGCTATCTCATTCTCTATCCCTTACTTCTGTTTTTTTGTATGTGAATTGGGTTTCCCCTAGATTGTCTAGTCCTCTAGGTACTTATCTTGGTATAGTCTCAACCTTAAAACAATCCCACAGCAACAAGGAATACCCCTCTGAGGAGCTTGACACACACACACACACCTGAAAACCGAAAAGAACTAGAAATCTTGGACTGATGCATTATTGCTTTCTTCTTGATTACTAACCTGACTTCTAACCTCCACATGAATACACCGGCTTAGTTGAACATTATCAATGTTGTAGATTCATTACCAAGCCATGACAATATTGTTAATGCTACTGAGACTTACCCTTACTGACACACTCAAAGTCGAAACTGAAACAGAAAAATCTGCAGAAAACTGAGTTTATGAACTGATGTGTATTTATTTATCTTTCCGTTTCATTCACTGAGTTGGTATCTATTCCCCCACGTTACCTAGTTACTGAATTAAGTGTCTCATTGAGCTTTCAACCCCAACACAAAAAGAACCAGAAGCACGCAGGCCAACTCTCTGTAAAAATTTTACACAGCGACAGAACCATGTAACAATGAAATCATGAAACTGTAACCTGGTATATACATTCTTTTCTGTTTCTTTCTTGTTAGTACCCACTTGTCTAACTTCTAGTCCCTCCCAACTTTATTTGTACTTAGCATAACATGTTAGCATTGTTTTAAGGTCATTGCCCAGCCACTACCATCTTTAATATGTATCTGAGTTCGATACCCGAAGAAAAGGAGTTGTAGAACTCAAACTCATCTCTGCTTTGTTTTTTCTTGTGAGTTGATTCACGCAGCATTCACCTACCCTAACTTCACTTGTTGTTTAGATTCTCAGATGCTCAATACCTTCTTCATGCTACCAGGTGTACGTCACTGGTTCACATTGCACTTTTAAATCTTAACAGAACTCTTTTTGATCGTGTGAAAGGCTTAGGAATTTACCTTGTTAGCTCCTGGAGTGGATTTAGTCTCAGGTTTAACTCAGGGCTCTTGCAGTTGGTGGCATGCAGAGTTCTTGCAAGGCAGATACAGGAACTGGAGCAGGAAGTTAAGATCAGTACTTGAATAGAGGAGATGCTTAAACAAAGCTGTTCGTAATTACCTGGAGCTGATATTTACACCGGTATGGTGCTGGTCTTTATCAGTTTTTTTTTCTTTGAAGGAGGATGCATCGGGTTGCCAGAGGGTTTTGCGTAGAAAAGTAGAGAGGAAAGGGAGTTAAAAGATGCAGGTTTTCAGACAAAGGAATAAGGAATGGAGTGAGAGATTTACTTACCGTTTTCCCTTGCTGTTTGGTGTCTACTAGTTCCAGATTTGTTGTTTTTTTTTTCAGACCAAAAACACGCCCACTTGAGACACGCAGAGAAGAGTTACAGGAGCTTGAGTCATGACAGAAATGAGAAGGGAGTCATATACTGAGATCTTCGGACATAATCTACAGAGGAAAAAAGAAAACCGAAGTGATGCAGATTAGTTTGGAGTATTACTACCTTGTGCTGGGAACCGAGAACTGGGGTGGGTTTCTTGAGGATTCTCAACACACTACCAGGAAATCATTCCCCAAGGAGTTCATGCATGAAGAGAAGGAGAGGAAAGGGGATTACATTCCATATTTGTCGGGCAACAGCAGGTGAGCTAGGATGGGCAAATTAAATACCGATCTACCTTGCTGTCTGGACTAGTGTCGCTCCAGATTTTTTTTCAAGATCAGAACACATGGTCTTGTATTCACCAGAAGTCAGTCGTCCTCCTCTGGACTTGTACAAGGCAGGAGGTAGTGGGAGGAAACGACAGGGCTAGTGCTCTCGGTTTACAAAGAAATGGTGAGGAATTTGAGGAACACCACTCTGATGCGTGAGAATTCGAGCTCCGCCTCGCGATGATACCCTCTCGCACCCCTGAAATCCGGCGCTAGAGAAACCAACACCCTCCACCTGTTGAAACCCGCCGGCCCTGAATAACTAACACACTCACCTCAACAGAACACCATAGGGGAACACAAAATCGATTCGGAGGGCCGAGACCAATCCGACAGCCAGACCCCGCCGAAACCAAAATCCCACCAGTAACTATAACCCTAAATCGAAAGCAGAGATAGAAACTCAAACCAGCGAAATCAAACCAGAAACCAGACACCACTGATTGAGCTAAACTATGGACTAGGAAGATTTCTCTTACCGAAGAGGCGATCGAGATCCCAAAATCCCCAAAAGACGTCCTTGAATAAACCTAAGTACCTCGGGATTGAAACCGGTGGTCGCACAAAAGGGCTAGGAAAAACGCAGACCAATAAACACAACAAAGATGATAGCTGGTGTGAGGCCGATCTCACTGAATAAATCAGATGAGAAAACAAGAGAACGGCTGTCGTCGTCTCTAAAATCGCTTGGGGGAAAGTGATGAATAGTGTTTTATCAGGAGGCTTTCCCCCGAAAGTCATTTTAGTTTGTGTTCAAGGCTTGTCGCCAGGTCCATGAATTGGTAACGAGAAATCTGGTTAACCGAGACCATTTAAGGGTAAAGATAGCATTCAATGTTCATAATGGTGTTAGATGATGTCATCGTGTGTGATGAACCCATCTTTGCCTAATATTCTATAAGAGTATCACAAAATTAAGCTGATGAGTGAAGATTTCAAGAGAGAGAGACAAACTGAAGTTTAATCCCTTACAAATTATCGACGGATGTATTTTAGACCTGGCAAAATGGGCACAACTAGAGAAAAAGAATATCGAGGGATTTTATAGAATGAATTGAGTTATCTAAGTACTACAGAGAGAAGTATAGTCCAGTATGAAACGGACGGAAATTACAATATAACAAATCCTAGCTAGATATACACTAGAAGATTACAAATATAGAGCCTAATACAAGACTAAAGAAATATAAGAAACAAACTATAAAATACATTTCCTAACAGTCCCCCTTAAGTTGGAACATCATGAGGAGTTGTATCTTGTAAGAGAAATAGTCTGTCTTTCAATATCTCTCTGTAGTTTCTGCCCGGAAGGGTTTTTGTCAAAAAATATGCCACTTGATTTGCTGCTGGAACATGATGAACTGCTATCAGTCCATTCTGTATCATCTGTCTCACGAAATGTATATCCACTTCTATATGTTTTATCCAAGAAATATGTGAGCCACCAAGAAATAATACCCAGAGATTGACCTTATGGTGATTGGGCAACTTCCCAATCACTGTCGCAGTAAGGAGTCAAGGAGAAATTACCATTATTATTCAGCAAAATACCATAGTTTATAGTCCCCTTGATATACCTTAATGTGTGTATGGTAGCGGATAAATGTGTGTCAATGGGTCTTTGAAAAAATTGACTAAGCAATTGTGCAGTGAAGGCCAAATCAGGTCTGGTGTGGGTAAGGAAATTAATTTTACTAACTTTTCTTCGTGGTTAGTTGTGTTTTCTTTTTGTCAGCCCTTTCCTTCATGTGGTTTGAGTTTTAAACCCAGTTGAAGAGGGGATGTTGTCTGTTTGTTATGAAGTACATCATAATCATTCAGAAGTTCCAAGCTAAATTTCCTTTGGGAAATGATCAGACCCTTATCATGATGGAGAAATTCCATACCCAGGAAAAGGTTAAGTTTCCTAAATCCTTTATGCAGAAGTCTTTGTTTAAGTGGTCTTTGACCATATTTATTTTGCTCAGGTCATTGCCAGTTAACAGAACATCATCTACATAAACAGCTAGATATGTACACTTGTTGTTATGGAGTTTTTAGAAAAGGCAATGATCATTTTCAGATTGAATGTATCCTATAAAGATGAGGAAATCACTAAGTTTGGCAAACCATTGCCTTGAGGCTTGTTTAAGCCCATATAAAGATCTTCTCAGCTTGCAAGCATTGATAGTACCATCTGTTTTCAAACCCTTAGGTAATTGCATGTATATTTCCTCATTAAGGTCACCATGAATGGATGCATTATTGACATCTAATTGGCTTAAATACCATCACCTTTTAACAGAAACAACAATTAAGGCTCTTATAGTGGTCATTCTGACCACAGGGGAAAAGGTTTCATTATAATCAAGACCAAAACGTTAGTTAAAACCTTTGGCTACAAGTCTATCCTTATATCTTTCTATGGATCCATCGGCTTTCAATTTTATTTTATATATCCATCTGCACCCTATAGCTTTCCTTTTCTTTAGGAGCTTAACTAAGTCCCAAGTTTTGTTTCTAATAAGGGCATATAGCTCTTTATCCATAGCCTCAGTCCACTTTTCACTAAGACAGGCTTCTTCATAAGTTTTGGGTTCTTGAGTCTCAAGGATTTTGTTTATGTTATCTTTGTTTCTGACAGTAGAAAAGGAGAAAGAAATAGAAGGGATCTCATCAGTTAAACTGAAGTGATCAGGAGGATCATTAGTATGTTTTTGAGAACTATGTCTGTTTATCCTTTCGGTGATAATTTCAGTAAAAATGTCATTATCAGCAACACTAGTGTAAACCTGATAATCTTGTAAATGTGTGGGTAATTGCCTAACTCTAGAGGATCTTCTCAGGTTTAATTCTTCACTCCCTGTACTAGCCACATTTTCAAGGGGTTCGGGTTGTGAAGTATCTGTTTGGGGTTCTGAAGAGTGGTGGATTTTATCAGTGGTGACAGTTTCTGTATTTTTGGTATTTTGGGTCTGTTGGGAAGTGGTAGAATTTGAGAGAAATTTTCCATGAAGATTGGGGATGAGGTAATTGTCTTCAGCAGTGGTTTCAATGTTCTGAAAGGCGTGGTCTGTAAGATGAGGAAGGGAAGTCTGTGGGGAATTCTTTTGAAATGGAAAAATAGTTTCATGGAAGGTAACATCACGAGACTAGAATTCTGTGATCAGAAAGTCTAAGGAGTTTGTGGCCTTTTTGGTTTGCTGTAAGGCCTAGGCAAGCACAAGGAGTGGATTTAGGATGAAATTTCCCTGAGTTATTTCCTAGATTTAAGGCGTAACACAAACATCCAAAGACATTAAAATAGCTATAATCTGGAGGGGCATTATGGAGACATTCATAAGGGGTTTTTCTCTCAAGGGAGGAACTTGGGAGTCTATTAATAATGTGAGTTGCATACAGAATGGATTCTCCCCAGAATTCTAAGGTTAGGTGAGAATTGAAGTAAATAGCACGTGAAGTTTCCATGAGGTATCGATGTTTTCTCTCTACTATACCATTCTGCTGGGGAGTATGAGGGCAGGAAGTTTGGTGGATTATTCCAAGGCTATTAAAGTAATATTTTCCTTCGTTAGAAGAACCTAGTTCGAAGGCATTATCAGACCTTATGACTTTGATTTTTTTATTAAACTGCCTCTCTCTCTCATGGTAATGAAAAATTTGATGAACTTGAATGCTTCTGATTTGGTTTGGATAAGAGTGACCCAAAGAGCCCTAGACTTGTCATCAACTATACTCAAGAAATATTTCTTGTTATCATAAGTAAGGGTACTAAAGGGGCCACAAACGTCTATATGAACAAGGTCAAATAATTCTTTGCTAGAAGTATTAGACCTCTAGAAAGGGATTCTATGAGCTTGTGCCTTGTGGCAAGGGTCACAAACAAAAGTATTTGGTATGTCTTTTCTTTTGAAGAAATGTAGTTTTGACAGTTTTTCCAAGGGGGTGTGCCCCAATCTATTATGCCAAAGATGAATATCATTAACATTTCCTATCAGTTTAGGAGACTCACTAATATTAACAAAATTTGGAAAACTTTTATTGATATCAGAAGCTAAACTCACAGCTGTATTCAAACGATTACAGTCAAGCACATACAAACCATGATACAATATACCAAACAATATATTTTCTCCAGTTTCAAGATCCTGCAAAACACAGTTGTCATGCAGTATAAGAGCACTGGCAGCAAATTGTTTTAACAATTGTCTAATAGACATAAGGTTAAACTTAAAAGCATCAACATGTAAAACATTGTTAACAATCAGGTTTTCCCTTATTTTCACACTTCCTATACCCTGAATAACACCAGTATGACCGTCAAGCATCGCAACTTCATAACAACAATGTTGGTAATTGTTCATAAACAAGGTCCAGTATCTAATATCCATATGTTCTCCATTATTTTATCACGCATATTTGTTTTATCATGACTTGAATTAGAGTAAACTGAGGGTTTAGGCTTACCTGAGAACTGATATTGATAATCAGTTTCTTCATTGCGAGTGGAATCATTCTTCCTCAAGTAAGAAGTCATGCACATCTGCTGGTTGTTGGAAGTGGTGGTGTCTTGATTCTTGAGATAAGCCACGAGAACTTTGAGTTGAGTCTCGGACATTCCAGGAACTAATTTATTGCTTTCTTCATTCTAATTCATTCTTTGTTGATTGAGAGTGGCTCCAGTGAAATTGCTCTTCTCCTTGTTCTGGTTGTGTTTCCAGTAGGTTAGGAAATTTCCGGTGACCCAATAACAATTCTCGACGGAGTGCCCAATCTTTTTGCAGTGAGAGCACTTGCTCTTCTTCTTTTCTATTTTCTCTGACCTAGTCTCATTTCCTTGGAATCCTCGGCTGGAAATTGAATTTGCAAACGTGACACTTTCTTTATCACCTTTTTTTATTCTTCTGAGCATGTCGGTGATTTTCTTCTTCTCTTAGCACGGAGTAAGCTTGGTCTATGGTGGGTAAGGGTTTCATCAACAAAAGGCTGCTATGAATTGCTTTGTACGTGTCGGTCAGACCCATTAGGAACTCAAGAACTCTTTGGTTTTCTTGGAGTTTACTGATAGCTTCTAAGGAACCGCACGAATAAGGAGGGATCTCTATAAATTTGCTTTCTTTGTTCCAGATCTTGACCCATTTGGTGTAATAGTCGTTTATGGAAGAAGTACCTTGTTCGAGCTTTGCGCCTCTCTTATCAACACGTAGAGTCTGGTCCGGATGGGTTATCGAATCGCTTGCCCAAGTTTTCCCAAATTTCAGCAACCGTTTTGAAATACATCACTGATTCTCAAATTGAATCCTCTAATGTCGTGAATAGCCATCCTATGACCATCCTGTTTGTTCGATCCCATACTCGTTGTTTGGCTCCTTTGTAATCTGACCGTTTTGTTGTGCCAGTAACAAAACCTAACTTGCTTTTAGAAACGAGACCCACCATGAATGACCTCTTCCATTTGGCGAATCCAGATCCATTGAATTTGTAGGTGAGCACGATTCCGGGATTATCAAAAGGGTGGGTATACAATTCTTCATCTTCCGGAGAGAGTTTGGCGTAGAAGCTTTGTTCTTCAAGATCGACAACGTCTTTGTCTTTCTTCATCTTGTCGCTGGCTTCTTCCTCTTCTTTCTTCTTTTCTTCAGACATGGCGAGGTCAAAGAAGAAGCAGCTTCAGTATAGTATCTTAGGGTTTTGTGTTTTTTGTGACATTTTTTGGCATTCCCAGGAGTTGCTCAGGTACCATGTGAAAACAGAGAGAGTAAAAGAATATCGAGGGATTTTATTATAGAATGAATTAAGTTATCTAAGTACTACAGAGAGAAGTACAGGACTATATATAGTCCAGTATGAAACAAACGGAAATTACAATATAACAAATCCTAGATACACACTAGAAGATTACAAATATAGAGCCTAATACAAGACTAAAGAAATATAAGAAACAAACTATAAAATACATATCCTAACAGTTGGGTTGAATTTTTCAACCCGTTTTATAAATGGGTTGGGTTAGGATTAGCTTAAATATAAATGTGTTGGATTAGGATTGTATTTTTTCAATCCGCGAACCCGCGAATTCGTTTAATATTTTTTTATATTCATATATGTATATATATAATTTTCAAGGATAAATAAATAAGTGGCATTTAGTTTAGATGAGTCATCTGATAGTATATTCACCGAGATAACATTTTTTAAAAAAAATATACATATATATAATAAAAAATCAATAATAAGAAAATGATATATATTAAATTATTAATTGACCTGGATGAAATGGTTGTGAGATGTTCAAGTTGCACCAACGATCATGCTAATTTCAATTTTCAAGTCCCAACTCCCAACCACATATGTTGGCAATTCTTTTATATTCTCAAAAAGAAAAAGCAAGCCCTCTCTCATAAAAACTTTCAGCCGTTGCGAGACTACGACTCAAATTATGGCTGTTCACCTCTTCTTCTTCCTCAATTACACAACAGTAGGGCTTTGCATTAGGTTACGTTAATTTGGTTAAACCCAAAAACCGAAATTATTTTGGTTATTTTTAACCAAAAATTTTAACCGATTTTATAATTCGGTTTTTCGGTTATAACCGAAATTATTTCGGTTTGGTTTTTGGTTATATGTGTGAAAAGTTTGGTTAACCGAAAACCAAAAATATATAAAACATATATAATATACCGGTACCTTATCTTAAAGATGATTTTTTTTCTTTAAAGCACAAAAGTATCATTGTGTCATTAAACGAGATTTTATCATTTTGGTGGTTATTCTATGTGCTGGCATGACTATTATACTTTTAATTAAGTTTAGATAATCCATTTAGACATACTTTTCACTCACCATTTAATATTTACATGATAAAATCCTCATTAATCCCTTAAAGCACAAAATGTCATTAATGGCGTTAAAGTCATATTTTGACCTTTGGTCTTATTTTTGTTGTTTTCAAACACCTAATCTCTCTTAATTAATCTAGGAAGTTCAATATTCAAAGTTTCCTACCCATTTTACCAAATCAAACCCTCCTTAATTCCTTAACACACAAAATTGTCATCAAGACCTTGAAGTCATATTTTGACATTTGGCATGCCTTTTCAAATTACAAAACTAATCACTACTTCAATATTCAAAGATAATTACTATCACTTCTTGCCGTTACTGAATTAGATTCCCTTAATGCCTTAATTGTCATAATGGTCTTTAGATTTCCATGGTCTACCTTCCAATGACTCATTACACCTCATTAAATCTTTAGACCGATTAATTTAAATTACCTTCCGTTTTGAAACAATCTCCACTAGATTAAATTTTCCAACTCCCAATTATCCCTAAATTATTTCTAACTCCTCTAAATTACCTAGGCATTCTCTCACTTCCTTGCACTATATATAGAGATGTAAACCGATATGTTTTCTCCCACACCTAGCCTTATTGGACTATCTCCAATAGTACGAAAATGATCCAATCGCTCCCTTGTATTTCCGTTTATGTTTAGTATAGTATTTACTTAATTGGGTTGATCCGCGGGTTGATTCGTTGGTTGATGGATTGGGTTATGATTGAAAATCCTAATCCGATTAGTTAATGGGTTGGGTTAGGATTCATAATTTTTAAATGGATTGAATTAGGATTGATTGAAATCCGACCCGCCAATCCATTTTGGTCTAATGTATTTGAATTATTGGCTCTAATTGTTATAATATCGGGATGTAGTTTAGAATGAGTATTCGAGTTTGGAGTTCATTAATTGTGTTTGCTCGTACATATTCTGGCCCCATTATTTTTGGAAGTCGATTGACATAGCTAGTATGTTAGTGTTAAATGAATTTGGAAAAAATAGAAAGAAAAAATATCTAAAAGACAAAAAAATGAAAAGTTAATATGTTTAAGATTATGAGAGAAAAAATAAACTATAGGATAAAGTCGTTTTTATAAACCAGTAAAAGAATAACCACCAATATCCGACACCTCAAATTCGATATCACTGCTCGGTCTAATAGAACATGATCTACCAAGCCTTGTATTTTTTTGCAAAAGCTTAGACGCATAGCTAGTCAAAGGATCTATGAGTTTAACTGAATCCTCTCTTCTCTTATGCATCTTTGACATCAACGATCTTCTCAATTCATCCAACATAGCTAAAATCGGCTTTGACCTTATATCAGACAGCTTTGAGTTGAAAGATTCAACAAAGTTTGAAGTTACCTCAATCACCTTAATGTACTCCGGTATATGGTACCTCACCCACAAGTCGAAATCCACGTTCTTCAAGTAGTTGTAAGCTGACACAGAATTTTCTTTGATTTTCTTCAATGTTACATCCAAAGATGATTGGGTATATGCCTTTGCAGCCTCCCAAAACAAATTCCTCATAAGAGTACCTACTAAACAATTTAAAGTTAAGGATTATCATAAAATGCATGGTAAGAAGTAAGTGAAAAGTGACATCAGCTGAAAGATTTATATAGATACCAGGATAGTCTTTCTTGAAGTTCGCATACAAATGCCTACAACAGATCCTGCGAGTTACTTCTGGTAGTTCATCTTTCACCGCTGGTTCAACACCCTTTTGACGATCAGAAACTATAACCCATCTCTTCCTCGTATCCCAATCAGCTATTTTCTTCAGTTGACCAAAGAAATACTTCCAAGTGTTAGTAGACTCACTTTGGACCACGGCAAAGGCAACTGGGAATATACCATTGTTTCCATCAATGGCAATTGCTGTCAAGAGTACTCCTCCAAATGGGCCTTTCAGATGACAACCATCTACACCAATGAATGGCCTACATCCATGAAGAAACCCCTCTTTCTACGCATGAAAACAAACAAACAATCTACTGAAAGTGGGAGGGGATGTCATATTCTGTTGGTATTGAAGGTCGATGATGGAACCAGGGTTTCTGTCCAACGCAATTTTACAGTACTGTGGAATCTTTGCATAGGATTCATCATGGTTTCCATCAATTATCTTCACTGCCAATTTTTGAGCTCGATAACACTTTATATAGCTCAAGCCAACACTGTATTTTTGCCTCATGACTGCCATAATATCCTTAGGCACCATTTTTTTGTTTGCCCTTATATCAAGTAAAATTTTCTTCGTGACCCATGTTACAGTTGCATTTGGATTTTTCACTATCCTCATACAATCATGCTCCCCCCTTAATGTCTTGATCATAAACGTAGTCATGTCAGGAAGAAGGGATGCGTGCAGTCTCCAAGGGCAGGTGTTGCTATTATTACACTGCACTGTGTACTTAAAAGGATCATTGCTTGTCCTGTGCAGGTCAATACCTTCCTGACATGCATAGTCCTTCATCACCTCCAAGAAGGTCCTTTTGGTTTCGAACATTTGATGAGGTTGCAATACAACTCTCCCATCTGCTTCGTACTCAAATTGAACCCCGTTCATAAGATATGGTGGCTCTGTCACTGCACAGTCTTCATCATCAGCAGAAAAATACCCACATTCAATGATTGCCCCGGATTCTTCCAACTTATCATCATCATCAATATCAATATCTTCTGAATTGCTAGACTCAGTGTCAAGCTTATCATCATCGTCAACATCATTATGGCACCAAGAGTCATCGGAGTATGTTGGATCGTTATCATCTATACGAACTTCATTACACTGTAATGTGTTACCAACAACTGACCTATCTCCCTGCTCAAGACTATGAGTAGATGAGGGGGGGGGGGTTATTTCCTTCAGTAAAATCAACCGTTGTGCATAGTCTCGCTGTTGATGACTGAATATCAAGACTTTGCGGAGTAGTGTTGCTAGTGTGGACAGATTGGAGTGCCGCACCACATGAACTGGTGTTTTGTTGAGATGGAAAATTAGGGACCTCTACTTCTGTTTGTGTTGGATGTATTACCAACTGGTGTGACTGGTTTAGGCCCCTCGCGGTTTTCTTCTTATGCTTTCTTTTGGTTATTACGGAAGGTTGTACTTGAGATTGAGGAGACAAAGACGGTGGTTGGGTAATTGGTTGTGTCGCCGGAGGGGGGGATAAGTCAAAGATTTCAAGCTGCTGCTCATTTTGCACACCCATCGTGGTCTGATTCTTCTGATAATCCCTCCACATATCCATCATGATGGAGTTACCATCTCTGACAAAGACGATTATATTCTTTGTGGAAGAGCATGCCTTGAACATATTCATCAAAGACGTATCGTTGCAAATTTCAATGTACTTTTGGCTTTTTGGATGTATATAAAAGAAAGAGGGATTATCGGGGGAGCAATTGGCTGTTTGGAGATTTCTTGCATATAGTCCCTATCAACTCTATGATAGAATATTGGTCAGGATCCAACTCGGGCAAACAAAATTTCCATCCGTTATAAGACAACTCTATCATATGAACATCCATGTTCAATTAATCTTCACACAATAGCACCTACAAACACAAATGTGAATGGGGAAGTAAGTCAAGTAAAAATTCAACGACATTGATACACAATAAGTCAAGTAAACACACACTTCAAATCATTAGTTTAAATGGGGAAGTACAAATTCAACGACATTGATACACAAAACTGATTCAAACCAGATTTGTTTGTCACATAATCAAGCGATGCAACGACATCGATACAGAAAACCGAATCAAAGCAGCAGAATTTGTAAATAAGTCAAGTAAACACACACTTCAAATCATTAATTTGAATGGGGAAATACAAATTCAACGACATTGATACAGAAGACCGATTCAAACCAGATTTGTTTGTCACATAATCAAGCGGTGCAACTACATCGATACAGAAAACCGAAACAAAGCAGCAGAATTTGTCACGTAAATAACTCAAGTAAACACACACTTCAAATCCTTAAGAGATGGGTTTCGGTTGACAGACGATAGCAGCAGAATAGGGATAAGTTGTTACCTTAATCAATTCAAAAAAAAAACGACAGATAAGTTTGTCGGTTCATCCCCAAATTTTTCAGCCCAAAGTAGAGATGGTTTAGGTTGACGGACGATAGCAGTAGAATAGGGATAAGCTGTTACCTTAATCAATTAAAAAAAAACGACAGAGATGGTGGTCGACAGAGAAGAAGAGTTCGGGAGATTGACAGAAGTACCAGCGCAGAGGTGGTCGACGGGGAAGAACGACGGAGAAGAAGACACTAGTCGAGCAGAGCGATGGAGGTCGACAGAGAAGAGGGAGAAGAAGAGTTCAGTCGCGCAGAGCGATTATAGTCGACAGAGAAGAATGAGAATTAAGAGAGGTCAATATAAGAAAACGGTCAAAGTTGTTTTTGGACGGGAATTTGTAATCTAGATGACGGAAGTAAATGAACAGATAAGTTATGGGTGGGCACTGAAAAACTTGAAAGTTGATGGGTGGGCATTGTTAAACCATTGAACTTGAAGGGTGGGCAATGTAAATTTCTCTAGAATATACATATACACGCCTTAACACTGCCTCTTTAAAAGTATTCTGAGACTGCCATTCTTTCCTTTGTTTTTACAAATTAATTTTCTCAAAAGGATTACCGCTGCTATAAGGAAATGATTACCGCTACTATAAGGATATGATTAGAACACGGATTTTTTTTTTTTTTTTGAAAACAACACAGATTGAGCAAATAGTTGTCCTTGGATTTTGGAGAATAAGTTTTTGGTGATCTGTTACAGAATTCAATCATGTTCACTCTGCAATGATGCAATCAGGTCTGTAAAAAAAAAACTACAGAAATGGAATAGAATAAATGCCTTATATATATTCTAGAGACATACCTTGGACAACCAACAACTATTTAAAAAATTCAGACTAGAAGCCCTTTTTCTTTATTGTTATATTAGCTTTAATCTTTAATTATGGAAGGATTGCCGCTGCTATAAGGAATGATCAAAACATATTATTGAGCAACAAGACCGATTGGCTATGAACTAGCAGAGATGTTAGGGCAGAGTTCTAGGACGGATGTCTTAAATGATTTCCCTCCGGCATATGACTAAATCTATCATGTATAGGTAGATTATAACAGTCAAAGGCTAAATATATATAACACACAGATATAGCACAAGGGCTTCCTTCGGTTGGCGCTGTCCCACATGGGTCCTACGTATAAAAACAGCCACCACAAAACAACCATACCGAATGCACTACGAACCCGCCACAATGACGTCAAACACTATTTTTTGCTCTATCCTCTCCCGATCCCACTGAAATCGCCTCCAACGTCGCTGCCATCGCCGCGGCCACAATCATATTCGACGTCGCTGGCACCAAATGCCGGACAACTTCCGCGTTTACGACCTTGCAATTGTGTCATTTCCTCGTGCTCTCCCTGCAAATCGCCACCTAAGACCAGTTCGACAACAAACGCCACCGAAGAACTTCCTGCAGCTTATCGCCGCCAACAAATGTCACCCACCTCCAACGACTGCTTCTGGGTTGCACTGCGCCTGAGATAGGTGGAAGGCAGATCTTCTGAAATTACCGTGATTGCCTCTTAATTTATTGAACTTTGCTAAATACAGCGCGGTTCATCACTTAACCGTGTTATCACCATCACAGCTGCTGCATCTGCTAGTAGTAGAGGATCAGAAGCCACCTCGGGCTCGGAAGCCAACAAGTTTCCCAACCGAAGCTAACAGCAAATTCGACCCATTTCAGTGCCCAAGCGAAGTCGAGCGAAACCAAGTAACACTAATCCCAGCCAAATTCAACGATTTATACCGATTCCATCGAGGCAACCAAAGCCAAAAACAGAGTTGTTCAACCTCAATCGCAAAATTCAGAACCAGCAAGAACTCAAAGCCACGATTTAGATAACACCCAACCAACCGACAAATCAACACATAAGCCAAAATCAGATACCGGATGCTATCGACCCCATACTCACGGCTAAAACTCAGATACGATCGAACCAACCGAAAAACATGCCCAAACAAGAACAAACAAGAAAAAGATAGAGCTGGTACCTTGGAAAGATTCCACAACCGTGAAAATGGTGTGAATAGTTTTTAAGGTCGACGCATCAACTGAAAGGAGCAAGCGACAAATAGGCGACACCACAAAACTCAAACGAATTAACACGCACGGCGTCAACCGAAAGAGCAGCAACCAGAAAGGAGGAGGAGTTCAACAAACGTGTGAAGCCGCCATTTGAGAAAGAGGAAGAAAACGGAGAAGAAGGGTTGCCCCTTCACTTACCTGGTGTGCGCCTTGAACACTGGCGAGAAACCAAGAACGAAGAAGAGGAAGAACGAGAACAACAGAAGAGAGGAGAAGGAAGTTCGGTGCGGCGCGAAAGCGTTTCGGGAGCAGAAAGCTCTAGGGTTAAAAACCCACGATCGAAGGGCAAGGGGCAGAAATGCTGGGTGCTCATTGTTCGCCTGTGGGTTTGCAAAATTATCGTCGTGCGGAGACTTGAACAGAGAGCTGGGTGTTCCTTCCTCGCCAACCAGTTCGCAAAACTATTGAGGAGAGGAACTGGAGAACTGGGATTACGTTTTTTTTAGAGAAGAATGGAAAGTGGTGATCGGCTGGGTAGTGAGTGAGACATTTTCAGAGAAGGGATACACCAGTGAAATTACGGACCGACAAGGAAGGGAGCAGGTTGTTCCTAGTTCAGTAGCGAGGTTTGCAATTTTTTCGACGTGAAGAGCTGGGCAAATCAGTTGTGTGCTCCTTCTTTGTCAGTGACTTGAAGATAAAGAATGAAGCAGATATGCTCCTTATTTGCCAGTGGGGTGTGCAAATTACCGTGAAATGAAGAAGGTGAATGAGGTGCAGAGCAGGAATATTTTCTTGTTCGTTTCTGGGTTTTAGAAGATCAGTCAACAAGAGGGGATTGTGGAAGTAGGAGAAGATAGAAGTGATAGCCGATGAAAAAGATAGGAATTGGTGGTGTCTGCCTTTCTTCTGTCTTGAAGTTTTTCTTGTTTGTTGGAATCAAAACAGAGGGAGTGCGGTAGAGTGTGAAGAAGAAGGAACCATGAGAGGAGGAGCATGCATCCTCTTGCTCGCTTGGGTTTTTTTTTTTTGGAAAGTTACGGATGTGAAGAGTGTTTGCTCGTTCGCCAGTCTTTTGCAATATTACCGTCGGGAAGAGAATTAAAATTAACAGTGTGTCAAACAGAGTAAAGATAGATGTAGGGATCGGTTTATTGACGTTAATGCTGACATCATCAGATGACTTCAGTGATGACATCATCGAGATAGCTCACAGTTTTGTGCTTTACCATGGTATGGGGTTTTTTGTTTTTTAGGAAAATTTACGATATACCCTTGTTTTCTTTCGTAATTCATAATATATCCCTGTGATTTTCGTAATTCAACTTTAAACATGTTTAAATGTTGTCCAAAATTGATGAAATTTTACATGGACGATGCTAAAGTGTTATATTTGGTCCAATATCAAATTTGAAGCTTTTTAAGCTCACATATGACCTGTGGGACCCAATGAATATGTGACTGTTCATTGGGTCCCACAGATCACATGTGAGCTTAAAAAACTTCAAATTTGATATTGGACCAAAATATCACTTTAGCATCGTCCATGTAAAGTTTCATCAATTTTGGACAATATTTAAGCATGTTTAAAGTTAAATTACTAAAATCACAGGGATATATTGTGAATTACAAAAGAAAACAGGGGTATCTCATGAATTTTTCCTTGTTTTTTTCGTGTACAAAAGAGGAATGGAGTATAGGACTTTTCCAAATATTTTTTTAACGTTAGATTGTGGGGTGAGTAATGGGATTTGGGTGAGTGAGTGAGGCAAAGAGAATATATATATTTACATTCTTTTTGTACATCACACAGACACAATAGAGAAGGGGGAGAAGTGACGGTATGTGTGTAGTGGTGGTTATTCAGCTTAATGAATCGGGATGTACTTCAACCATACTCAACCTGATTAAAGTCTTGTTTTTTGGTTTAGCTTTCTACTGGTTTACGCATTATCAGTTAGATTTTTCGGTTCAATCCATTCTTTTAGAATCAGTCATCAGTCAATATTAACTAATTTCAGCTATCAGTTCATAGCTGTTTAAATTCAAATTATCTCGTATTCAGTTAGTTTAATATGTTTGACTGAGTTGACCAGTTCAACACATTTTTAAAATCAACTATCAATCAATATCAGTTAATATGAACTGTCAGCTAGCAGCCGCTAATATGCAAAAGAATGGGGCCTAAAATTAATTGATCCATATTTGACCCAAAAATAATCGACTTACAAATTTTAACCCATACCCAATCCATATAAAATTATTAAACTCAAACCCTAAAAGTAGGGTAAAAACGTGTCGATCATTCCTTGTGGTATTCAGTAAAAGTTGTCCTATTTATAGGACATTAAATACAGACTCTGGGCTACCGACATACAAACTGGTGATGTGGGCTACAATCATATACTGGCCCATATCATAATAACATGGTAATAAAAGGAATTGTGTTGGACCGACACACAGCCCAGGACCGCTGATGCTTATGTACGGCTATTATCCTCCCTCGAGTTAAACTCCTGTGTCAGTGGGAGTTTAGATCGAACAGAAACAAAGGTTGAAGGATTTAGGGTTTTCGTTAAAAAATCGGCGAGTTGAGCTTCTGAGGGAATGTGAGAGATTTTCAAGCTGCCGTTTCGAACCCGTTCACGAATGAAATGGTAGTAAGAGCAAGGTGTTTTACTCGACTGTGTAAAATCGGGTTGCAAGCAAGAAAGGTGGAGCTTAAATTGTCGCAAAGGAGGAGTGGTGGTGCTTTGAGGTGCAGCCCGAGTTTGGCCATCAACTGCTGCAGCCATATAACTTCGGCAGCTCCAGAGGCCAGAGATTAATACTCTGCTTCCGTCGAGGACCGCGATACTGTTGGCTGGCGTTTCGAGCTCCACGAAATCAAATGCGATCCGAGAAAGACAAGCTGCCCGGAGGTGGAGCGACGATCAGTGGAGGAACCTCCCCAATCGGCATCAGTGAACACACGGAGAGGACCAAAAATTTCAGCAGAGAAGAAAAGCCCAAGGTCTCGACTGTGATTAAGGTACCTTAAAATTCTCTTTACCGCCTTCCAGTGTATTTGTCTGGGTGAATGCATAAAAGAACATACTTTGTTGACGGCATGAGTAATATCTGGGCGAGAAAAGGATAGGTAATGTAGGCTTCCGACAATGCTTCTGTAAAGAGATGGATTTTTGAACAGGGGAGAATCTAGAGTGTCTAGATTATGAGAGGGTGACATAGGTGTAGAAATGGCTTTTGATTCAAGCATATTGGTCTTCTGTAAAATGTCTTTGATGTATTGGGTTTGAGATAACAGCAATCCTCTGGCTGTTCTAGAAACAGAAACCCCAAGGAAAAAGGTCAGATCTCCAATATCAGTGATGGGGAAGGCTTTGGCAAATGTTTGGACAAACTTTCGGAGTGTGGCTAAGGAAGAACCGGTAATTAGAATATCGTCGACGTAAACAAGTACATAGATGATATTTGTACCGTGAAGATAAATAAAAAGAGAGGTGTCTGAATGTGAGATAACAAAACCAAGCTGAATGAGAAACAAACTTAGTTTAGCATACCAAGCACTAGGAGATTGCTTTAGCCCGTATAAAGATTTTTTTAGACGGCAAACATGGTTAGGGAACTTAGTGTGGGAAAAACCTGGGGGCTGTTTTATGTAGACAGTCTCTTCAAGTTCTCCATGCAAAAAGGCATTTTGAACATCTAATTGTTGGATTGGCCAGCCATGAGAAACCGCAATAGAGAGAATTAATCGAATAGTAGACTGTTTAACCACGGGACTAAAGGTGTAACACCCCTACTCTATTCGGCTCCTAATCATCTTACTTAACAATATAATCGCAGCGGTAATCTCAACAATTGACTACTGGTGTCACCGTTCTTGCTCGCCCATACGAGTAATAACGTGCTTCCTGATAAGCTCTTAAATACGAAACAATTTCTCGCAGTGACAACAAGAGATAGATCCAACCTTCCAGACCAATATAAAATTACATTCACAGTGAGCATTCTAAGTATCCCAACCCTATACATGTTTCTAGGTTTGTATCGAAATACAACAGTGCATATCAAAACAACTGTAATTAAACTACCCAGTTCGTCACTCTCTTTGCTGACACCGGAAGTTGCATACCTGCAAAAATGGTAGTTTGTGGTATGGAATCAGCCCTTGCTGAGTATGTTATTACCTGACTGTCATGCATCCTCGGACCATTCAGTTATTTGGTCGAGGGCATGCAATTCATTTCCATGCAAATAGTTTAATGTTAAAACTGTAAAGCAACAATATATATTGCAGTAAACTCAAATAACAAACAAGCCCCCGGCTTCACACATCGCATCGTAATAAACCACTGAAAGCGTTTACAGCGCTTATATAAGTACAGAGACTCAATTCCTACAACACTTAATAATTCATAATTGAGTTCAGCGACTCACTCGACCAAACACCCAACCACAATCCACACATGAGTACGGTGACTCGACACAACCTGTTCACAACACACAATATGAGCACAATGGCTCGTTCAAACAAATCCACCAACATACCACACATAACCACAAAGCACAACCAATGAACAACAAGGCGAAACAACGAGAATCATAAACGAGTATCAACTCTCGTCTTTGGCATGCAAGCCCAAACAATGTTCGCCTAATGTACGAGTTAATATAGTCGTTCGTAATTGTTCAGTCATGTCTAAGGACAACGTCTCGTTAGAATGACGTGTCACTAAGTTACCCATCTCTTACGGCGGGTCACCCACGGCAGTAGCCACTCCAGCGGTAGAGTCTCCGTCCTACGAACAATCTGTAGTTCGTTGGAAATTTATCCTGATACGTACGGTTACCACACGGTATCCTAGTATCGTTAATGGATCACAGTTCACAGCAAGAGCCACATCCTCTTGATAACTTATCTATACCATCACGTCGTTTTATTATTTTTCCTAACACAGCAGACTAAAGTCGTTAGTCCAATCCAGAGTATGTCGACTCGAGATCCGGTGTTAGATACGAGAGCGGCGTTAAAGAGGCCAATGCTCCGTATATAAGTCTCAGGTAATATATATATATCTTATTATCCTGATGCTACAACGTTTTACTTACGTTCCTTATGTTACACATATAAGATAGCATCTTTGCCGCTAGTTCATTTTATAATATGTTCATATATACGAACGGTACTGTTAACGTACAACAGTAATAACCAAGCAGCATTAATACACAACTCAGGCATATTAATTCGCACAAGCAGACATTCAATCTTATCACAGATTTTCACACAAGGTCTGAACTGAGGAAATCCTCAGAGACAATCAAGCCACATAAATAACATACCGTTCACCCGGATTGTATTACAGTGGAGTATGAATCAGCAAGATCCTATGCTCCTTGTGTCGTCTCTAACAGTCTAAACCATACATAACGCTACTGATTAGCATCCCGTATAACAATCATAACTCTACAGTACCCCGTACCGTTACTAATACCTCCCGGTTAATCCCCCATTACTAACTGTCAACGTTTGTCGGGTTTCCGGTTTAACTCGAGATTTGGAAAAACGTTACATTACATTCGTAGTCTCGTATTGCACATTAATATACTTGATGTTGAACTTTGTTATCGCATGTAGCTTAATGTATATTTGTACATCATATAGTTTGTTTCTATATTGCATGTATGATTCTTTATCATTTATCATGCATCTCACCTTAGTATTTATTTTTCTACGGTTTGTTTTTCCGAGTTTAATGGAGTATAATTCGTGTATAAAATATCTTGAATAATATAGATCCTTGTTATTTCATGTATATTCCTAACATTAGAATTCCATATCTAATGTTTATAATCCTCTTCCCTTTATCTCATAACATCTCAATTATGGTAATATATAGTTATTGAACTATATTACATTTGCCTACACCATAACATATATTCATTTACATATATGTATCATAGGACTATTTATTATATGGTAAGCCTTATAATATATATTCATTCTTTTTAATGAATACCTCTCATATTATAAATGTCATAATTCCTATAACATTAAAACCTAATTATAAATTCCATTAAAATTTAATATTTCCGAACAGCACCTACCTTTCTTAAGTATTTACAAATCCACCCAACATTTTACATAATGTTATATTATAGTTATATAACATGTATTTTAACATTTATGTCATTAAAACATTATAACCTATAGTTATATTTTGTTATAAAATACCATACAGCACTTAAAACTCTCGTATTAATTAATTCCCACCAAACTTCCATAATTTACAAACCAGCCCCAAATTATATTTCCTTGTTATACTTGTAGTATATACCTTATATTATAATCCTTATTCCTTAATATAATTATAACCCATGGTTATATTTTCTCAAAACAACCGAACAGACCCATAGTCTATTTAAATTTAATTTCCACCACTTAACTTCTTATACTCACCAAAAACCCCGTCTAATAACATATAGTTTCTAATATCACCAAAACTATTATTATACATATATCTTCATAAAACTTCATATATAATTCCAAAAATTACCAAACTATACCAAAAGGTTATAAATATCATTATAACCTTATACTTTCTCTAAATCTCGGTTTCACCACATATGTTACCCATTTGTAATTATTTTAGAAATATCTATATTATACTCATATAATTCATATAAATTCCAAATTTAACCAAATCAACTTCTAAAAATTTCTAATAACCCAAGGTTTGTACTACACTCCATTTAGTACCCCAAGTTTTTGGAAATCACAATATCACCCCAAGGCTTATAAATCTTTTACAATTTAATAAGTATCTTTTTTAAGGTAGTATTTTAATTTCTTAAATTCTCCAAAATTGGTCAAAGTCTCCTATATAGTCAACTTTGACTTCTAATACCAAATGGGAACCAAATTTTCGGTAATCACCAACAATATCCCATATTTCTATTTTTACAATTTTGACCCAAAACTTTATAAAATGTTATAATTTTTATTAAATTCATTTAAAAACCCCTAAACTCCTCTAAATTAAGCCCACGGCTTTACAATTTCCAGTAATTATGATTTGGCCCCAACTTAATTATATAAGCATAAATTTAACTAAATAACTTATAAACTTAAATTAAAATGGCCTAATGACATGGCCTTATTACAACCTTGAACTTGCAAAATAAATTACACATTAAATGTCTCAAAATATAGTATAAACTCACGGCCTCACCATGGTTTAAATATTTTTCCACATAATGTCATAATTGACCATTATGTTAATTAAGTCACTTAAATGACTAGCTTAATTTATCTTAGTCATTTTTTTCCATTTTAGGTCAATATAACCCACATTAATTTCTCCCCTCTCGGCACAATTTATATATGCTTAAAAATCATAAAAATCATAAGTTCAAGGTGTTTATACCTTGATTATTCCTTGTATGAGCTCGGTCACTTGTAGGAAAATTAACCACTTCATTTAGACATGTTTAATACACCAAAATAAGATATGGTTATACTCCAAGCTTGAGCTTAACCATAAGGAATAATTAATGTAAGATTTAAGGTAAAAATCACCTTAAAAATGCAAGGAAAGTTCCAATGGTTTTCGGCCTGTACCAAGCACACCTAATGGTGTTAAATTCACCATATCAACATAGGAAATAGCTACACAACAACAAGCTGCTATGGTAATTGATTTTACCTTGGCAAAATGCCTTAAAAGGGGGTATTTCCTTTGGATCTCGGCCACCCTTGCTCCAAATGGCTAACCAACTGATTGAACATGTAAATATGAAGATTATGAGTGTTTAAACTCACAAAAATCAGAAGAAAGAAACCGGATGAAGAGTGGAGCTCCTTAAGGTATGTTTTTACCTTAAAATGTAGATTTGAACAACCTTGGTCCCTATACCTGGTTCAGCCGAGTTTAGCTCTTGTTCTAACCTTAGAACACTGAGAATAAGCCATAGGAATTGATGAGCCACGAAATCTAGGTGTAGGTAGTGAAGAGATGAAGAAAAAGCTAAAAATGACCTTAAAACACTTACCTTAAGAGCTTAGGAGTTAGATCTGCCTTCCATGCTCAAGAACCAGACTTGAGAGCTTCTAGGAAGGGGAGGAACTCGGCTGGGATGGATGGGATCGGACAAGGAGGAAGGAAAAGATGGGAAAGGTTTGAAATAATTGAAAAAGGTAAGGTTACTATTCTAAATTTGGTATTAGGTATCAATTTGTCTCACAATGATTGTATGCTGTCTCCTCTCCTCTTGTCAGCCGATTTCCATGGGGTCAAATGGGTCATTACTTGACCATTGACCAAACTTGGTCAATTTGACTCATGTGGGCCCCCTCGTGGGGTTTTATTAATATTTTAATATAAATTGTAAAAATTTGTAAATTTCTGGAATTAAATTCCTATATGATATAATGTGATATATTATCCAATTTAAGGGTAATTATAACCTTTAAGCCCATTAAAAATCAATTTAGAAGGCAATCTCACAAAAACGTGCTTTAAGGTGTTTTAGTGCACATTTTTGTGTCACAGGGTGTTCCTGAGCTTAGTTCTCCTTGAGAACGGTTTGTTTGTGTGTGTCCTTACTTCATTATAATCCTTAAGAATCCACTTTGGATCCTATTTGAGGTCATACAATCTTTATGGTGCTTTAAAGCACATTTTTGGCTTTACCGATCTTAAACGTGTTTTGCCTTGTTGAGATCTTTTAGATTGTTCCCCAATAGTAATTAGATGTTTATTAATCATCTTAGATCATTAATAGATCATTTAATTAAGTTTTAAAGGTTAGGGGTATTTCAGTCTACCCCCCTTAAAAAGGCTTCGTCCCGAAGTCCTTAATCCTCTACAGTTCACCTAAGGAATCAAGTTCCACTAAGTAACCAACAGTCCATTGCTAGGGAGTAACTCCACTAGGTTCAGACTAATGGTGGCCATCGGGTCCGGTTCTACCCGGAACTGGCGGTTCTACCCGGAACCGATTGGAACCGGAACCGGCCGGGAAACCGGTGGGAATCGGAACCGGAACCGAACCGCCTCACGCCGGTTCCGAATACGAATACATGTTTTGAGATTCGGGCCCGAACCGGAACCGGAACCGCCTGGAACCGCCTGGAACCGTCGTCGGATTCGGAACCGGAACCGCCCCGGAACCGGTTAAAGTTACCGTTGGGTTTTTAAAATGTAACCTTGTACTCTTTTTCCTTATTAGGGTTTTCCCAATGGATTTTACCTAATAAGGTTTTAATGAGGCAGTGAATCATATAATAAAATTCGCTTTGTTCCTTATTTTTTGTAAATTCAATAAAAATTCCTAAGTCTTTGTTTCTTACACATTTAAGATTATAAACTTGAAGAATAACCTATCTAGGAGTAAAGTGGATGAAAAGAGCAACGTGTGCACTCAAACGGATCTCAAATCGGAGCTAAAACGAAGCAACTTGAGCCGATCGAATCTTTCCAGAACCGGTCGGAACCGATCAGAACCGAAACCGGAACCGGCTGGAACCGGCCGGAACCGGTTTTTGACCGAATCCGAAGCGAATCCAGATTTCAGAACCGGAACCGGAACCGTAACCGGAACCGCCCAGACCGGTTCCGAATACGAATACACATTTTCTGGAATCGGAACCGGTGGAACCGGAACCGGAACCGGTGGAACCGGACCCGTGGCCACCATTAGTTTTCAGACCTAGTCTATACATACAGCATATATCAAGTAGTCAAACTCATGGTATAAGCTCATTCGTTTCATAGCACTAAACAAGGTGCACATCCAATTCATCCACAAAGTACTCAGCGGTACTATTTATATATTCAACCAGGTGCAAAACTCATAGTACACAGCACTAGACAAGGTGCAAAACTCATGGTACACACACTAGACAAGGTGCAAAACTCATAATACACAGCACTAGACAAGGTGCAAAACTCATACACAGCACTAGACAAGGTGCAAAACTCATAAAGTACTCAAAGGTGTTTGCAAGGGATACTCCACGCATCCCTATCTACATGTTAGTATCTCGCGAGGATACCCACACATCATTCCACATGTATGGTGCACATATAGTTAACGTTGACAGTTCACAGGGAAGCAGTCTTAAAGACCAGGACTTGACGATCCCCAACCCCACCGCCAACGTCTACTACCCGCGGACACACCGGTTTAATAACGAAGGACACTGCGGTCCACGGCTCCTCGGACAGTATCACCTTATTTCCTTAGTCACCCACAGACACACCGGTCTAATGACAAAGGGCTCTGCGGTCCACTCTCTGGGTGATGTCACTCGCAGACACACCGGTCTAATGACGAAGGGCTCCACGGTCCACGGCTCTTCGAGTGACGCCCTAAATTCCAATTTCTATTCATATCTGTGTCCACTTGTAGGAAGTTTCGAGAATCATTTAACCCCGACGTGGTCAGCGTCAGTGTTGAACTATCTCTCACCTCAATTTGTGTTCGGTTTCCCTTGATCGGACCAGGATCAAGTTCAACTTCCCACGTCAATTTCAATCAATCAATTGTTTATTCACTTCTAATCTTGTTTCCTCTTGATATTTGCCACCTTGTGTTCTATAGATACACAAGTCAACTAGTGTAATTAATCTAATCGACTTATAATTATTCATACAATTCCTAGAGGTTTTACCTCCACTAGGTTATACATCGGTCTCATGCCGACTCACTCATCGCATTCCAATAATCGGTTTCATACCGAGTCACAAATCATATAGTATGGAGCTTTTTACTCCTAATATTTGCCATCTCCCACCGAAGCTACCAGATAGACCTACTTGAACTCTCAACCGGAGATAACAAGTTAGGCGTTTATGTGTTTAGTGTTCGCAACGTTTGCATAAATAATCGGAATTAGGATAAGAACACTCTATCTGTTCTCCCTTTCCTATTCACCACAGGAATGCGAACTAATATATATATATTCATACACATAATACATCACAATATTACCTCAAGTAATATAACACAATCATAATACTTGTGCTCTACGTACAATAATAGTTTGCAGCATGTGTACCATGCACTACGTACTCTCTACGTACGGTATAATTTCATCGCTCTACCCCCCTTAAAAATGATTACGCCCACGTAATCTACGAATATATCATCGTGAAGTAATAAGTTCAAGGTGTACCATTCCCGTGGAATTATTCGTGCACTAATGTGCTACATATTTCATTTCCCCTTTTTTTATAGGGTCGGGCTTTAGCCCCTCAGGTTATACTGTCTATCTTGGTTAGGTGTATGTATATTCATATACGGTTTGATCGGGAGATGTAAACACGTCATTTGTTTCCCCAAACCCGCTAGGTACGTCAAACCTAAGCAATATGGGCCCACTCGCTCCGCAAGCAGTATGCCCAACTACCTTATGATTAGTTTACCCCTCTTAGGTAGTAGTCTTATGTCGGTTTCAACTGCATGTGACGGTGTTTTCTACACGGTCTTCCATAATTATGGGAATGGAGTAATTTATTTGACTGCGTGGTATCGTTAGTCACACACGCTTATTATTTCGACTAGCCATTCTATTCAATCCTCCTGAATTCTATACATGCTCATGGTATATTCCCATGAGTTCATGTCTCCTTACCGAACTAACTTTCGGTATAAGTGTTGTCGAGCTATGCTCTAGCATCTAGTGCTTGCAACCGTTGTCTCTAAAATATCAAGACGAGTCTGATATGCGCATCTAACTGGCGCCTCATGACTCCAAGTTATTTCCCTCTGGAATGAGTTCGTTCTTTGGGTACCTTGCAGGTCCGCTTTTGCTAGTGTGAACTCGTATCCCTCGTGTGTTGGTATTTTAGTATCCGCATATATGGTTCATCCCTCTTCTCCATTAGGGGAATCCATTTGTTTGTCTGATCTTCCACCTTCTGATTCTCACCTGCATAATTCGGTTAACAGTTTTATAATGGTCGCTTGTTGCGCACCATGTACCAGTCGATTGGACGGTTATCCGCCATTGCGGTTTGCATGGAGTATCTAATCTCCAGCTTAGAGTATCTCTTGTAATGCTCGCTTTTGCCCTTCGTCTGTTGTAAACATACAATACGACTGTGGGTTTTAGCTTGGTATTCATTTTCTGTTCAAATCTAATTGGTACTAACATACTAACGTTTATGGCTTGAGCATGTGGTTATTATTATTTAATGCGACATCATCGCAGCGCCCTCAGCGCGTGGTATAACTCTCTCTGTGCCCCCTTTTTAGGTAGCATCTATTATCACAAAGGTTTCTCTAATATAACTTCCTTAAATACCACAATTCCTTTTCTCAGTCATGAGTTCAACTTGCCATTACCATTAAATTGGCCTTAGTTTCCTCGTTTACCAAAATCCGTAAAACTTATGTTCTGACTCCTCCACTGTGGAGTTGCGGCCTTATGTCACTTTATTATTAAGCTATCCTTGATTTTCCTAACCTTGCTAAAGATCTCTCTCGTCGTTACATGGTTTACCTAGTCAGGGTTCCATTCGCTGACTTAGACACAGAGTTGATTATCTCCTGGGTCCTTACACTACTCGTTTACATGCATGGGGTACCATACTGATACATTACTACTTACCCAACTAGCTTAATATAGTTTGTCAGGCCCACAAGCTCCTAGGAGTGCGGTCGTCCCATGTCTCGTTTAGTGCACTCGTAGCGTTCGTACCCGGTGACTATCGTACTCTTAGTCTCGGTAATTTATGTTTGAGTAACTATGTTGCCCATTCTTAACCTTTAATGTCAGAATGGCCCTAATATTAGGTTCTATGGTTTCCTTTATTAATGTGTATTTCCTTTACTTTCTCCAAGATAGGTGTTTGCGACTTATCGCTCTAATTCTGATTTCCACATGCTCGTCCTCTGGTATTTGTGAGTGGGGATCAGTAACTACTTATTGTCTCTCCCGTTCACTCCTAGGCTGTTAACGCCTTCAATATGAGTTTTCAGTATTCGAATTCCACCCAATCTATTGGGTTACACCCCATGGTGTAGTTCGGACTCCATGATAAAGGTTGACACCTCGTGTTTCCCCTGTCTTATGGTAGTTAGTCTGATATTAATCAGTACTTGTGATTCATCACCCTTGTTCCCCTAGTTTTGGGTCACTTTGGTGGTATTAAGGTATCCCTCTGTAGGCCTATGCCATACGATATTCAGACTCAATACTTATTCTGATAGTTAAATGATTGTTAGTCTTGTTATTTAATTTATTCCTAGTTGGTTCTAATACTTTCTCCTGAGGTTAGAATTGGATACCCACAACTTAGTGGTTTCCTCTAATCATTCCTCTTCATTGCGTGGTCCTTACTCTTATTCAACTCATATTTCCTCCATCCTCTTTGAGGTAACGGTATCTTCCGTCATCAGGCAATTTTCACTTTTTGTTTATATCCACTGCCCTCCATACGGGAGTCTAGCAGCATAATGGATCACAACACCTCCGGTGTGTGTGGTGCGGCATTACATCGGCCCCTTTTTATTGCACGTTCACATCTGCCTATTAATTATTTTTTTTTTAAGGTCCTGACTCATATAGCTCACTTCTTGCCCTCTGGCAATGTTCGATGGTAGTGGTTTAACCACGAGTGTCACGCACTCTCTAAATATGGTTATACTGGTCCTGAAGACCCGTCACTCCCCACCGGTAATGATTGACGTTTAATGTCCATACCGGCACTGGGGTTAGACTTGTAGGCACTAATTATTGTTATTCTCATTTACTCCCCTTTTAATATTCTACTAAATGGTGTATTATTTTCAGGTTTAATGGTCAGACCGGCTAGGTCTTCTCGAGGTTTTATCGACCTCAAACCCAAGGGTTTCGTACCCCTGCCCTTAAGAAGGTGTGTCCTGCTTTATTGCATTACGGACTTACATAAGATTTAGTGTTTATTGGTAACCGCCTGGACCACCACGTCCTTTAGGGTTAGTTTACCGTCGCTGCACTTGCTGTAGCAAGTGCGCAAGGCAGGTTGAATTTTAATGCTTTGGTTAATGTGGCACTTGCAGTGGCAAGTGCACCATGCAGACTGAGCCACCAGTACGGTGTGTCAGTGCAGTGTTATTCCCTAATCGGGTTCCTGTTCTGGTCAAAAGTTCTTGTTCAAATTGATACAGTCTCACTCCCGCACTCGTTCCCACAAGTTTACCGTGGTAGTAAGTTCTTACTTTCCTCACGAGGTGTTGCATGATAGCAACTTAGCGAGTTTTTGTTGCTACAGTTCTCATGATCTCTCCTCATGCACGTCGGGCCATCTTGAACCTTCAGTGTTGCATGGTTTTAGATTACTCGCTTCGGGTGAGACTTCTATAAGGTCATCCATTCCGTCCGTTACATATATCATAACTAATCATTACTCGCCGTTTCTACCTCTTTTCTCCCCAAGCACACCATCGGTGCTTCCTGGATGTAAGACAGGGTTGCCTTGCTTATAGCAAGCTAGCCCCATTAGTCCTACAGGGAGTTTCTCCTCAAACTCGGTCTATTATTTATCTCAGCCTCGTATGGTAGACATTACGTCATTACCAGGACCCCCGGTCCTAAACATTACATCAAAACACAAAGTCTTATTTTCTACCTTTAACATAATCCTTTTAGCATCCACATCGGGTCTTTCCGATCAGGAGAGTTATCTCCGTGGTGTTTCTCATTTCATTATTTCACTAGATAGCACTCGAGTTACGGGCTGCGGCGGGTGGGGTACCATTGCAAATTTCCCGGGATGCTCTCCCATCGAGTGCGAGCGGTTCATACCATCTTCGCGTTACTTGGGGTTGCTGGACCTTCACCACCTTCCGCTGCTCCGTGTTCTTCCTTAGTACTGTTACCCTGACCTCTCTCTGACATAAGTCAAGAGGACGGGTTAGACCTTTACTTGGTCTAATACCGTAGTCTCGGTCATTTATTATTGAAGTGCCTCCACGGCTATGGTGTGCAAGCTTTAAGCATTGCATCAACCCCGCAAGGTCACGTATCCTCACAACGTTTCCCGTATTCCAAAACCTAGGCTCACTGTATAATCCTACTATCTCTTGTCATCAGAGCGGTACTCCGCTCTGATACCACTTTTGTAACACCCCTACTCTATTCGGTTCCTAATCATCTTACTTAACAATATAATCGCAGCGGTAATCTCAACAATTGACTACTGGTGTCACCATTCTTGCTCGCCCATACGAGTAATAACGTGCTTCCTGATAAGCTCTTAAATACGAAACAATTTTCTGCAATGACAACAAGAGATAGATCCAAACCTTCCAGACCAATATAAAATTACATTCACAGTGAGCAATCTAAGTATCCCAACCCTATACACGTTTCTAGGTTTGTATCGAAATACAACATGCATATCAAAACAGCTGTAATTAAACTACCCAGTGCGTCACTCTCTTTGCTGACACCGGAAGTTGCATACCTGCAAAAATGGTAGTTTTGTGGTATGGAATCAGCCCCTGCTGAGTATGTTATTACCTGACTGTCATGCCATCCTCGGACCATTCAGTTATGGTCGAGGGCATGCAATTCATTTCCATGCAAATAGTTTAAAGTTAAAACTGTAAAGCAACAATTATTTGCAGTAAACTCAAATAACAAACAAGCCCCCGGCTTCACAACATCGCATCGTAATAAACCACTGAAAGCGTTTACAGCGCTTATATGAGTACAGAGACTCCATTCCTACAAACACTTAATAATTCATAATTGAGTTCAGCGACTCACTCGACCAAACACCAACCACAATCCACACATGAGTACGGTGACTCGACACAACCTGTTCCCAACACACATATGAGCACAATAGCTCGTTCAAACAAATCCACCAACATACCACACAAACCACAAAGCACAACCAATGAACAACAAGGCGAAACAACGAGAATCATAAACGAGTATCAACTCTCGTCTTTGGCATGCAAGCCCAAACAATGTTCGCCTAATGTACGAGTTAATATAGTCGTTCGTAATTTTTCAGTCATGTCTAAGGACACGTCTCGTTAGAATGACGTGTCACTAAGTTACCCATCTCTTATGGCGGGTCACCCACGGCAGTAGCCACTCCAGCGGTAGAGTCTCCGTCCTACGAACAATCTGTAGTTCGTTGGAAATTTATCCTGATACGTACGGTTACCACACAGTATCCTAGTATCGTTAATGGATCACAGTTCACAGCAAGAGCCACATCCTCTTGATAACTTATCTATACCATCGCATCGTTTTATTATTTTTCCTAACACAGCAGACTAAAGTCGTTAGTCCAATCCAGAGTATGTCGACTCGGGATCCGGTGTTAGATACGAGAGCGGCGTTAAAGAGGCCAATGCTCCGTATTAAGTCTCAGGTAATATATATATATATATATATATATATATATATATATATAATATATATATATATATATATATAATATATCTTATTATCCTGATGCTACAACGTTTTACTTACATTCCTTATGTTACACATATAAGATAGCATCTTTGCCGCTAGTTCGTTTTATAATATGTTTATATATACGAACGGTACTGTTAACGTACAACAGTAATAACCAAGCAGCATTAGTACACAACTTAGGCATATTAATTCGCACAAGCAGACATTCAATCTTATCACAGATTTTCACACAAGGTCTGAACTGAGGAAATCCTCAAAGACAATCAAGCCACATAAATAACATACCGTTCACCCGGATTGTATTACGGTGGAGTATGAATCAGCAAGATCCTATGCTCCTTGTGTCGTCTCTAACAGTCTAAACTATACATAACGCTACTGATTAGCATCCCGTATAACAATCATAACTCTACAGTACCCCGTACCGTTACTAATACCTCCCGGTTAATCCCCCGTTACTAACTGTCAACGTTTGTCGGGTTTCCGGTTTAACTCGAGATTTGGAAAAACGTTACATTACATGCGTAGTCTCGTATTGCACATTAATATACTTGATGTTGAACTTTGTTATCGCATGTAGCTTAATGTATATTTGTACATCATATAGTTTGTTTCTATATTGCATGTATGATTCTTTATCATGTATCATGCATCTCACCTTAGTATTTATTTTTCTAAGGTTTGTTTTTCCGAGTTTAATGGAGTATAATTCGTGTATAAAATATCTTGAATAATATAGATCCTTGTTATTTCATGTATATTCCTAACATTAGAATTCCATATCTAATGTTTATAATCCTCTTCCCTTTATCTCATAACATCTCAATTATGGTAATATATAGTTATTGAACTATATTACATTTGTCTACACCATAACATATATTCATTTACATATATGTATCATAGGACTATTTATTATATGGTAAGCCTTATAATATATATTCATTCTTTTTAATGAATACCTCTCATATTATAAATGTCATAATTCCTATAACATTAAAACCATATTATAAATTCCATTAAAAAATGTTAATATTTCCGAACAGCACCTACCTTTCTTAAGTATTTACAAAATCCACCACACATTTTACATAATGTTATATTATAGTTATATAACATGTATTTTAACATTTATGTCATTAAAACAATTATAACCTATAGTTATATTTTGTTATAAAATACCATACAACACTTAAAACTCTCGGTATTAATTAATTCCCACCAAACTTCCATAATTTACAAACCAGCCCCAAATTATATTTCCTTGTTATACTTATAGTATATACCTTATATTATAATCCTTATTCCTTAATATAATTATAACCCATGGTTATATTTTCTCAAAACAACCGAACAGACCCCATAGTCTATTTAAATTTAATTTCCACCACTTAACTTCTTATACTCACCAAATAACCCCGTCTAATAACATATAGTTTCTAATATCACCAAAACTATATTATACATATATCTTCATAAAACTTCATATAATTCCAAAAATTACCAAACTATACCAAAAGGTTATAAATATCATTATTAACCTTATACTTTCTCTAAATCTCGGTTTCACCACATATGTTACCCATTTGTAATTATTTTATGAAATATCTTATATTATACTCTTATAATTCATATAAATTCCAAATTTAACCAAATCAACTTCTAAAAATTCCTAATAACCCAAGGTTTGTACTACACTCCATTTAGTACCCCAAGTTTTCGGAAATCACAATATCACCCCAAGGCTTATAAATCTTTTACAATTTAATAAGTATCTTTTTATAAGGTAGTATTTTAATTTCTTAAATTCTCCAAAATTGGTCAAAGTCTCCTATATAGTCAACTTTGACTTCTAATACCAAATGGGAACCAAATTTTCGGTAATCACCAACAATACCCCATATTTTCTATTTTTACAATTTTGACCCAAAACTTTATAAAATGTTATAATTTTTATTAAATTCATTTAAAAACCCTAAACTCCTTTAAATTAAGCCCACGGCTTTATAATTTCCAGTAATTACGATTTGGCCCCAACTTAATTATATAAGCATAAATTTAACTAAATAAGCTTATAAACTTAAATTAAAATGGCCTAATGACATGGCCTTATTACAACCTTGAACTTGCAAAATAAATTACACATTAAATGTCTCAAAATATAGTATAAACTCACGGCCTCACCATGGTTTAAATATTTTTCCACATAATGTCATAATTTGACCATTATGTTAATTAAGTCACTTAAATGACTAGCTTAATTTATCTTAGTCATTTTTTTCCATTTTTAGGTCAATATAACCCACATTAATTTCTCCCCTCTCGGCACAATTTATATATGTGCTTAAAAATCATAAAAATCATAAGTTTAAGGTGTTTATACCTTGATTATTCCTTGTATGAGCTCGGTCACTTGTAGGAAAATTCACCACTTCATTTAGACATGTTTAATACACCAAAACAAGATATGGTTATACTCCAAGCTTGAGCTTAACCATAAGGAATAATTAATGTAAGATTTAAGGTAAAAATCACCTTAAAATGCAAGGGAAGTTCCAATGGTTTTTGGCCTGTACCAAGCACACCTAATGGTGTTAAATTCACCATATCAACATAGGAAATAGCTAGACAACAACAATCTACTATGGTAATTGATTTTACCTTGGCAAAATGCCTTAAAAGGGGGTATTTCCTTTGGATCTCGGCCACCCTTGCTCCAAATGGCTAACCAACTGATTGAACATGTAAATATGAAGATTATGAGTGTTTAAACTCACAAAAATCAGAAGAAAGAAACCGGATGAAGAGTGGAGATCCTTAAGGTATGTTTTTACCTTAAAATGTAGATTTGAACAACCTTGGTCCCTATACCTGGTTCAGCCGAGTTTAGCTCTTGTTCTAACCTTAGAACACTGAGAATAAGCCATAGGAATTGATGAGCCACGAAATCTAGGTGTAGGTAGTGAAGAGATGAAGAAAAAGAGCTAAAAATGACCTTAAAACACTTACCTTAAGAGCTTAGGAGTTAGATCTGCCTTCCATGCTCAAGAACCAGACTTGAGAGCTTCTAGGAAGGGGAGGAACTCGGCTGGGATGGATGGGATCGGACAAGGAGGAAGGAAAAGATGGGAAAGGTTTGAAATAATTGAAAAAGGTAAGGTTACTATTCTAAATTTGGTATTAGGTATCAATTTGTCTCACAATGATTGTAAGCTGTCTCCTCTCCTCTTGTCAGCCGATTTCCATGGGGTCAAATGGGTCATTACTTGACCATTGACCAAACTTGGTCAATTTGACTCATGTGGGCCCCCTTGTGGGGTTTTATTAATATTTTAATATTAAATTGTAAAAATTTGTAAATTTCTGGAATTAAATTCCTAATATGATATAATGTGATATATTATCATATTTAAGGGTAATTATAACCTTTAAGCCCATTAAAAATCAATTTAGAAGGCAATCTCACAAAAACGTGCTTTAAGGTGTTTTAGTGCACATTTTTGTGTCACAGGGTGTTCCTGAGCTTAGTTCTCCTTGAGAACAATTTTGTTGTGTTCCTTACTTCATTATAATCCTTAGGAATCCACTTTGGATCCTATTTGAGGTCATACAATCTTTATGGTGCTTTAAAGCACATTTTTGGCTTTACCGATCTTAAGACGTGTTTTGCCTTGTTGAGATCTTTTAGATTGTTCCCCAATAGTAATTAGATGTTTATTAATCATCTTAGATCATTAATAGATCATTTAATTAAGTTTTAAAGGTTAGGGGTATTTCAAAAGGTCTCTGTATAATCAAAACCAGGGGCCTGATTGAACCCTTGGGCTACTAACCGAGCTTTCCTTCTGTCAAGTGTGCCATCTGATTTTCTTTTGGATCTGAAAATCCATCTGACCCCTAGTAAGTTCATGACAGGACTGTACAGGACCAATTCCCATGTGTCATTGCGCTCTAAAGCCTGTAATTCTTGTTGCATTACGGTAACCCATTCAGGATATTTTAGGGCTTGCTTGAAGGTAGGATTTTCTGGTATGATGTCAATAGTGGTAATGTGGATCTGATATGGGACTGTTCCATCAGTTCGAACAAGGGGTTTTAGGCTGTTTGTCTTGGAACGTGTGGTCATAGAATGAGTAGGAACAGTGGGATTAGAGGTGGGTGGATCTGACTATGGTAGCGTTAGGGTAACGGGTTCTGATTCTGGTTGTGGGTCTGATAGCTGTGGAGAAAAGGCAAGGCTAGGTGGTTTAGATTGGTGTGAGGTAGAGGTAGGTACAGAGTGTGGTGTAGGTGAATTTTGTGGAGTAGAATGTGGAGAGAGGTTCTGAGATAGGGCAGGTTGTGGTGATAAAGGAGAGAGGTGTAGTCAGGAGTGTGACCAAGAAGCTTCTGATATGGGGTCAAATAACCAAGCGTAGGAGTGGGGCTACGATTAATCAAGTAAACAGCCGTCTTAAAGGCATATGACCAATAGGTTAAGGGCATAGAAGCCTGAGATAAGAGGGTGATACCTTTGTCAACAACCCGTCTGTGTCTGGTCTCTATAGATCCATTTTGCTGGTGAGAATGAGGACATGTGAGTCTATGTCGGATGCCTCTGTCTTGAAACAAAGATCTGAGGGCTGTAAATTCTCCCCCTCCGTCTGTTTGAACAGACTTGATATTTGTACCATAGTAATTTGTGACCAGATTGACAAATGAGCCGAAAACTTGAAGAACTTCACTCTTAAGATAGAGGGGAAATAACCACATATAGCGGGAGAAATCATCCACAATCAGGAGAAAATAACGGTAGCCATCAACTGAATTTAAATAAGCAGGACCCCAAAGGTCCATAAATAACAACTCAAACGGTTTTGTAGAACAACTAGTCGAAAGGTAATGAGGAAGAGCATGAGCTTTTCCAATACAGCAAGCGGAACAAAATTGGATAGGGGTACTATCTATAACAGGAAGATTAAAAAGTTTCACAGTTTTGGTAGTAATAGAGGTGGAAGGATGCCCTAATCTCCAATGCCAAACTGTGGGGGTAGCTTTTATTCCAACATTAAGTTGAGGCTGTTGAGCTTGAGTAGTGGTAGAAGAAAAACCATCAGTTGGGAAAATGTAAACTCCATCTTTAGCTGGGCCGTGGAGTAGAACTTGATGGGTAGTAAGATCCTTCAAAACAAAATGAGTAGGATGAAACTCAAAAAAGGTATTATTGTCAATGCAGAATCTATTTACAGACAATAGGTGTTTATGCAATGTGGGGCTATGAAAAAGAGTGCTGAGTTTATATGTGTGATTGTTGGATGAGAGAGTACCCCTACCCTGATGAGAGATGGGTAATGAACTGCCATCACCAAGAGAGATGGAATCTGAGCCTGTATAGTCTGATGCTCCCAGATTTAGTCTAGAGAAATCTCCGGTGCAATGATGGGAGGCGGCAGTGTCTGGCAACCAGTCAGCAGTAGAAACAGTGTTGGTTGCATTAGCAGCAAAGAAAGTAGGTGGAGATGACTAATAATTGTGATTGAAGCGATGGTAGCAGCCCCTAGCTTCATGACCCTTTTTATAACAGATCTGACAAGATGGTCTGTTATCAGGTTGTCCAGTGAAATATGTTGCTCCAGTTCCATTTCCTGCACCACGATTAGAGTTGGAGTAATTAGAATTACCTCCTCTAGAAGATCTACCTCTGCCTCTGTTTTGTCTGCCAGAGGACCTTCCTCTGTTGGTATAACCTCCTCTAGTTTGAGAATAATTGTTATCAGAACTCTTTACTGCCGTAGAGTTTGCTGTAATAGTGCTGGTCAGTTGATGGGCTTGCTGATTGACAGTAACCTCATGCTGTAGAAGACTACTTAGGATTTCAAAAGGAGTTAGAGGCTGTCTGGAATTCATAAGAATTGTAGAGATAGCATTATACTCAGCAGGTAATCCACGTAACAGGAAGGTTTGAAACTCAATATCTGTGACCGAATGCCCAGCTCCTGCTAGAGAATAGACAAAGCCTCTAGCCCTGTTGTAATATTCTGAAATCGTTTCATCTCCTTTCTTAGTAAGGCTAGCAAGTTGAAGGTGAAAATGCCCTAACTGAGCCGCAGATTGAATGGCATACGTAGCATGTAATAAATCCCATAGTTCTTTTGAAGTACTACACCCCACGGTTGAAACAAGGACAGATTGGGTAAGAGATGTATGAATGACTGACATTATAAGTTGATCCTGATTTACCCATTTTGTATATGCTGAACTAACACTTCCATCACTGTTGAATTGTTCAGGACAAGGATGAGTGCTGTCAAGAAACTTGAACAGATCGTTACCTCTCAAGAAGGGAACAATGGTGGTCCTCCAGATGTTGAAATTCTCCTGGGTTAACTTGATTAGATTAGCAGCTGCTGATAGCACCGATTGTGTGCTAGTTGTAAAGGTTGTATGTGTAGTTATGTTTGAGGGTGAATTTGGATTTGTATTGCGATTGGTATCGCTGTTGTTTGTATTTATTTCTTCTCCTTCATCGGAAGGATTGACGGCAGCCATTAGGGATAGGATGCGTGGATTCACGCTCTGATACCATAAAAGTAGGGTAAAAACGTGTCAATCATTCCTTGTGGTATTCAGTAAAAGTTGTCCTATTTATAGGACATTAAATACAGACTCTGGGCTACCGACTGAAATACCCCGTAATTAAAAATAGTGATTAATTAGGCTAATAAATAATTTAGAAGCTTAATTAAGTATAAATAATCATAAGGGAACAAATCCCGAAGAAAACGGATCCTTAAAATGGATTAAAAACACTAACGAACCTTAAAGCACGTTTTTCGAGGTAACCGGGAAAACGTGTCTTTAAGCGGGTCAAATAGACCCGTAACGATTTTGGTCAACTAAATAATCATTAATAAATATTAGTGAAGCTTTAGAGCCAATAAAATCAATAAAACGAGAAATTAGTAAAAACTGTCAAAATGGGAAGTTGTGGGGTAGAAACATAAATAACCCAAAACTTATGTGTCCACTTTGAAAATAAAAAGTAAAAGTGATATGTGTGTGCTGTGTGTGTCCGATGGGGACTCCCCCTCTCACACTCTCTCACACACTCACTCCCTTATTTACAAAACAACAAAATAATAAAACAACCCCACACTCACTTTACACTCTCTCTCCTCTCTATTCTATCTTCACTCACGTACAACCCACCCCCACACTCTCTCTTTTCTTTCTTTCTTCTTCCCATGCGATTTCTATGGAGTTTTGAAGACCCACTCACAAACTCCATCTTCTCTCATCTTGTTAAGTGCTTGAACCTCCTCCAAAAATTGTAAAAATTACACCATTGTCTTCCTCTCACCAAGTAGAGCATTTCTATCTTTCCAAAATTCAAAAACAACAACTTTCATCTCCATGGGTATGGAGCATTTGGA